>JAAIIK010000451.1:2604903-2630836 GCA_014706435.1 Silurus glanis | reverse complement strand
TGTGTGTGTGTGTGTGTGTGTGTGTGTGTGTGTGTGTGTGTGTGTGTAGGAAGCCAATGGCCCACAGCACACTAGGGAATATATGACACATTACAGCTTATGAGATGCCAAATTGGTCACTTATCAGTGCTGACTTTAATAAACTGACACACAATAGAGAAGGAAATGAACAAAATCCAGTGACAAATAAAACGTAAACACACACCACCTGAGTAGCTTTTACACTGAAGCCTTTCTGACAGAATGACAGGTTTAATTTTTCAGAGTTTGTGGTCTTGGGCCGATTGCTTTCGTGTGTTTTTATTGTATTTATTCTTTTTTTACCTTTAACATCCCATTCCACATTCAGTCCCCATTTGCCCTTATAATCTTCTTTGAAGATGTTCTACTAAATTTTGTACTGATGTAGGTGAGGTGAGGAGGCCTGGGGTCTTTAGAGCTCTATAGCAGGAGATCTTCCACTTCCATCCAACCCATGGAAAGCATATCTTCACAGAACTGGCTTTGTGCACACTTGGTATCACAGATTTGGCCCTCCTAGTTCAAGTGAAAGCAAAATGTCATGCTACCACATTCATAGACATCCAATACAATCAAGTGCCTCCAGGTTTGTGGTAACAGATTGGGGAAGAACCACAAATGGCTGGAAAAGTCAGGTGTCTGAATACTTTTGTGTGTATTTATTATAGTATAATAGTAAAGAACGCTTTTTAATTCTGGCTTAACTCGTACCTCTGTTGAAGTGCTAAAATTCAATATTTAATAACCTGAAATTATTCAGTTGAAGGTTGGGAATCAATTTTACGTGATTTTATTTCTGTCTATTAAAAAGTTTTTCTTGTGTATATTTTTCTGATAGACATGACTCCATAATCAGCATCCACTCCTGCCAGGTGAACGTTTACATTTACGCCATTTGGCGGACGGCCTTATACAGAGGGACTTACAATCATCTCATTCATACAACTAAGGGCCTTGCTCAGGGGCCCAGAAATGAAAGCTTAGTAGTGGTGGGATTTAAACTCACGATCTTCTGATCAGAAGTCTAACATGTTAACCACTGAGCTACACCTTCATCGATTGAACTACCTCTTCGAAACGTTCCATTCCATTTGAATGATGATGATAGCGCCGTTGTTTCAGCCAAAGTAATAAAACTTGAATTCCATTTAGAGAACCTTGTATGTGTCCGATGTGCTCTGGAGGAACGCAGGAAATTAAACTGGTACCTTTGCTGCAGCACTCAAAGTCAGGGCTGGTAGATGAAGGAGGCACTGGAGGTAAAAGTGCTGCTACATCCACAGACGTTGCTGGAAGCTTGCTGAAGTTTCTCTGGCTGTTGGCAAGGCTAGGAGTCTGTAAACACACACACACACACACACACACACACACACACACACACACACACACACACACACATATACACACACACACACACACACACACACACACACACAATGCTTTCCCATCACAATAACCATTCCATTATACCATAGAAACATTCTCACTCTCATCACCCCAAAGCAATCCTGCTTTATATTTCTCCTTTTTTCTACACACACTGGGTTCTGAGATTTGTTCCACATTGCTAAAATTACCCGACCCCAATATCCCATCCGAACACACTATCCCACTATCCCATTTAAACATTCATCATTTCCTTACTTTGAATACCACAGGCATGCTCTGGCTCACTTTCAGTTTCTTCTCTCTCTCTCTCTCTCTCTCTCTCTCTCTCTCTCTCTCTCTCTCTCTCACCTTCTCCGTAATAACTTCAATGATTTAATGTTGGAACACATTGTAATATTAATACGCCTATTATATTACAAAGACACGGACAGGCAAAGCATCTGTAACTAGACAAACCACAGGAGGTAAAAAAAAAAAAAAAAAATATTTGAATGAGAAATAAAAAAAATTTTAAAAAACTTTTTTTCTCAGGAAGGTGCCGATTTTTTCCACAGTATATTGATATTCAGATAAATGTAATATTTAGGCAACATAAGATCCAAATTTACTCATCTACCTGGCCTTTTTGCCTTTCCGAGACCCTTTAAAGTTAAATCCCCGAATGGATTCAGGCATGTCTATAAATACTTGGGGATCGACCTTGATATTTTCACTGCCTGGTGGGTCGTGCATTTCACACCCAAGCCTTGAGTGGTGTCCTGCCTGAATCAATCCAACTCTTAATAGCAGAATTATGATGCCACGTCTATAGAAAGCATACATTTGATAGAGAAACGCAGTAGAACAGAGCACTGCAGTGAAAATGAATGTCATTACTAAAGTGACAAACACACACACATCTCCTTTCACTGTAGCCACGACTGCACCGTCCCCATAAAACATCTCCAGCAGAAGCCAAATTTCCAAATTGTGTGTTTTTGGGAAAATCGTACAGGAAAAAAAACCGCAAAAGTATTAACGATTCCTGAAAAGTCCACCTTGTAAATGTCATTGTATGTGTATCTGCGACCAAATCAATTTCTTCTCCTTTGTCAGCTGTTGTGGAATTAAAAAAAAAACATCTATTAAATCCACGCAAATATATTCGAGTTTGCTACAGATGCTGGTTCTGCAAGTTCTGAATAGTGCGCTCTCTGACCTTCCAATCAAAAGACACGAAAATGCAGACGTTATCGGACGCCGGCTAGAGGGCCTCGGAGTTGAAATCTGATTGGTTAAAGTAACAGCAACATGTACTTTAAACTACAGGTGCCCACAGTGCTGAAATCTGATTGGACAGAAACTCCAACGTAACAGACGCTAGGTTGTACTGCACCTAAAAGCAGCACAGCCGAGAAAATTGACTATTGGGAATAATTGAATAAATATTCATTGACAAAAATATAATAAAGCATAAGTCAGTGATTTATGACTTTAGACCAGCAGAGAAGGCCCTGCTGGCCCTGAAATGATGAAATTATCCTCCAAGTATCGACCTTTAGCCTTAATCGGAATGGTATTCACACCCAAATTGGATGACGAGGGCAATGTTAAAGCTCTGACACACCCACCTTTTCCAGGGGAGATCTGGAAACATCCTCAGCCACAATCTCTAGCGTTCTTTCTGAAGACTTTAGCTTCTAAATGAAATAAATAAATAAATAAATAAAACAATCATATATATATATATATATATATATATATATATATACACACACAAACATAAGATCTCCATAAGCCAATGAGATAATGGAGCAAAAAGCAAAATAGAGTATAGTTCATTTGTCAAATTGTAAAAATGAAATTATCACTGGCCTTAGAGGCAGCCTCGCCATCCTGTAGACCCTTGTCTACCGTCTCTACAGGCTCTGAGTTCTCTGGACTGGCCTCACTCGACTGCTCCTGGACCTGAGGTCACGATAAAACAGCAATGACTCCTCTTATAGGCACAAGTAGGTCAAGACCTCGGTCTCAGAACAACGAGGCATTTAACGCCACTTAATGAATAAAAGGAAATGAGAAATATTCCTGTGGTTTGAGAAAGGGGTGAAAAAAGTACACGTATGGACTCGGATCTGAGAGAGAAAACAACCGTTTAATCAGAGCATCAGGAAAAAAATTTATCAGCATGGAAAAGATTTACAATGTTTAAAATTAGGGCAGTCAAAATGAACGCATTATAAACCAGCGCACGTTTCTGTTTGACCATTTTTATCTAAAATGTAAATAAATCAATATAAAAGAGGCGAAATTTAAACCTTTAATGCAACACACATTTATTCATGACATTTCTATTTAAAACAAATAAAAATGTGCGATTATGTTGCAATTAAATCACACGATTAATCGCGAGTTGGGTTGTGATTAAATATTTCACAGCCCTATTTAAAACACTCGTAATAGGTTAGGCTCAATTTCGGTGTCACTGTCCTAGCACGAATAACTATAAATAGTAATTTCCCAATTTAACCAATGGGAAGACAGCGGGTAAATGAATGACGACACAATTATAGCACTATAACGGTGTAAAGATAAAGGTAGACGTTATCAGGTGTATATCAGTAGAGCAAAATGGCATAAGAAAAATATACTTATAGAACGAGTATACAGTATCTCACAAAAGTGAGTGCACCCCTCACATTTCAGCAACCATTTTAGTATAATCTTCTCGAGGGACAATACTGAAGAAATGAAACTTGGATATATTTTAGAGTAGTCAATGTGCAGCTTGTATATCAGTACAGATTTACTGTCCTCTGAAAATAACAACATACAGCCATTATTGTCTAAATAGCTGGCAACAAAAGTGAGTACACCCTCAGTAATAACAGCTGTACGTGGTGTAACTATGCAAAGCCACATGTCCAATATATCTTGTATTTAAGCAGTTAAAATTTGGTGTTTTGAGTACAATTCTCTCATACTGACCACTGGATGTTCAACATGGACCTCATGTTAAAGACTCTGAGGATTTGAGAAATAAAAGTTGCCTGAGTATAGAAGAAGATCAGTAACACCCTGAAACTGAGATACAGTACAGTGGTCAGGGTCATACAGAGGTTTTCCAAGAAGGGTCCATCAAAGCAGTCGAGTCCTGGTGCTGTGTGTCCGGTGCAGAAGCTGCTTTAAAAAATCATATGCCCGAGTGCTGCAGCGTTGCTTTAGAGGTTGCAGGAGCGGAAGGTCCTCTTGTCAGTGCTCAGACCGTACGCCGCACACCGCAACAAGTCGGTTTGCATCGCCGTCGTCAAAGAAGGAGCTTCTTCTGAAGTTGGCTCACAAGAAACCCTGCAAAATGTTTGCCGAAGACGACCTCTCCAAGACAATGAATTACTGGAACCATTTTCTGTGGTCTGATGAGATACACTTGTTTGGCTTAGATGGTGTCCAGCATGTGAGGAGCACCAAGAAAATTGTGTCTTGCCTAAAGTCAAGCATGGTGGTGGTAGCATCATGATTTGGGGCTGCATGAGTGCTGCTGGTACTGGGGAGCTGCGGTTCATTGAGGGAAACATGGATTCCAACATGCACTGTGACATTCTGAAGCAGAACATCATGCCCTCCCTTCTGAAACCGGGCTTCCAGCAACCAGTTTTCCAACACAATAATGACCCCAAACACACCACCAAGATGACAACTGAAGAGGATCCCAGCAACAACCTGTGCAGCTCTGGTGAATTTCATACCCAGGAGGATTAAGGCAGCGCAAAATAATGATGCTCACACCAAATATTCACACTTTGGACACAGTTTTGACATGTTCACTGAGGGTGTACTCACTTTTGTTGCCAGTTATTTAGACAGTAATGGCTGTATGTTGTTATTTTTAGAGGACAGTAAATCTATACTGATGTAGAAGCTGAACATTGACTACTCTAAAATATATCATTTCTATAGTATTGTCCCTTATTTTTGAGAGATGAACGAAAGATCTTGAGAAAAGTTCAGGCTTTAGAAAGAAGTCCATTGTGTTGTGCTGTTTGTACAATTTGTTTTTGGAAAGGAAAAAAAAAAACAAAAAAAAAAACAGACTTACTGGTTTGCAAATATTAAGAATGATTGAAGAAAAAGCAAGTGAGAAAAACTGGAGACCAAAAGCGAGTACGAATGAAATTTGTTCGCGTGATTTTTCTGTACGTTGGCTGATAATGGAGAAATGTGCATTAATAAACATTATACTCGAGTTGATCTCGATGGCACGATGATGGAGTCTCGTTGTTTCAGTGGTCAGTGGAACGAGTTGAGAAACACAGCAGAGAACCTTCAGAACCACAGTCAGATGAGCCCGATGCACACTGGTGCAGTGGGTATTTGATGGTAATGTCCGCCACTGGAGCAGAAAGAAAAGAGTTAAGCATGAAGATGTCTTACCTGGTTTACCAGGGGCTCCGGGAGACACTCCGGGGTCTGCGGCTTCTCTGTGGGTGTTACAGCTTCTGGAAGGCTCGGATGAATCTAAAATCCATGATCTGAATTTAGATACGGTGCATCGTGAAAAGCGAAAGAATAAATCACAACTTGCCGCAACCTCTAGGTTCTGGCAGGTAGCAGGAAACGTTGACATCAGTGACTATGACTATGATAACAGTGACGTTCCTTCAGACCTGCTCCATGGGTATTATTAATATTATTAATGCAATCTGATGGATTTCTGGTGAAATGTTCTAGCATTGAGCCTGGGGTAGTGTGTGTGTGTGTGTGTGTGTGTACATAGGGTTTTTTTTTTTTTTTTTTTTTTTTTACCAAAAGAACATCTTGCAGTGAAATGGTTTCTCCTCCAAAAACTCTTTAAAAAAAAAAAAAAAAAGGACAATATTTTGAGAAACAAATAAAAACAACAACATACTGCACCTCATTTGAGGACAAAAAGGATGGCTGGTAAGGGAAAGGTGGAACTGCCATTTGATTGATAGCATCTTCATTCCTGTGTAGGAGGAACAACATATCCATTAGCTGCAATGACCGTATACATTCTCATACACTGCTATACAGTACTGAATAAACAGGTTCAGACCGGTCTGCTTATTCTCCTCTGTTATCAACGAGCTGCTTCATCCCGGAGATTCTCTGCTCACAGAAGGTTTTTTTCCACCATTTTCTGTTGTGCATGAGAATCCCAAGACATCAGCAGTTTATGAAACCACCCCATCCAGACTGCACCACGATCGAAGTCTCCGAAATCTCACTTTTTTTTCCCCAGTCTGATATTCGACGTGAAATTTAATTTAAGCTTTTGAAGATTTATGAATTTCACTCCTCGAACTGGAACATCAGTATGTGTCAGGGATATTCCATGGCTAGGTGAGAACTACACAATGTTAATGCATGATCTGGAAGCCTGAGGAACATCATAGCACCAAGAGAGGTGCATTAAAATGCTGTAAGGCCTCTGGATTATAATCTAATACCATTGATGTTTTGAGGAGCAAAAGTGACTGAATGGATCGAAGATGCTTAAGATTTGTTAGTTATTTTATATACATGGAGATACAGACGCTCATTAATAGATAGAGATTGAGAAGATTGAACATTGAGAAATGTTTGTAATATCTGACTCTGTATAGAATTGGAACTGCATTAATACAGGATGCTGATTCTGTCCAGTTAAACATGCTCCTGAGGTACCAGTGACCAGTGTTCCTGCTCTTTTCTCCTCTACGGATCTGCCCGATTCATCCCGATACCCTACCTCTCTAACTGAAGGCCACTCTGTGCAGCTGACGATGGTTCTTCATCAACAGCCTAAAGATCCATGAAGTTACAGAGCAACTAAAGAACTCTGGACTGTAATTAATATCACCAGTCTGCTACAATGGATCAGGACCACCGTTTTGCATTTAAGCTCCCATCACTGAACACCTAGACAATGATGGAATTGTAATGAATGGAGATTCGGTGCCACCCAGATGAGGATGGGTTCCCGTTTGAGTCTCTCAATGTTTCTTCCTCGTGAGTTCTCATGGAGTTTTTCCCTCCCACATTCCCAGCCACTGGCTCACTCATTAGGAATAAAAAAAATAAGGAACACATTCATAGGCACTATTTATTCTTCGAAACATCTTTATCTGTGTGAAGCTGCTTGGAGACATTGTCCATTGTTAAAAGTGCTCTACAAATAAGCATGAATTAAATTGATTCAACAGACGGCAAACTAGCTTCGCTTTGACCTCCATCGCAATCCAGCGCTTTTCAAGGCACAAAAAACAAATTCTCATATTATATTCTTGAGTTTATCCATGTTAAACTTGCTTTGTGAAAGAAGATCAAAGGTTCAGTCTCCAAACTGTAGCCAAGGATCAGGTGACTTGAAGTTTCAAAACCCCAGTGTTCCACCACAGATCATATCTAACTGGCTGAAGCAAGTTTACCTTTGAACATGTTCCTCAAAAGGTTTATCTGCGCTGAATGGACTAAAGAGCGTACAACGAATTTGCTGCCACACTTCGGCGTCTGGATCAACACATTTTCTTTCCCCCTCGTTACAATCAACTCCCACCCTTTCACGTAGAATCCAAAAAATCCATGTTGCACAAATAGTCAGCTGTCACTCATACGCAGTTCCCCAGGTTCGCTTTCCTGTTCGCTCAGAACAAGCTTTCTGAAACCGGAAAACACAGAAGCTGCTGATAAAAATGTCAACGCTTGTGTGGAGAATCGAAGGAGCAAGAAAACAGTGCAGGAGCACAACGGAGGTCCCGCTGAGACTTCGTCGGATATCTGAGCGGCTGCGAAACACGGCACGAGGGAACGTGACGCACCGGAGCAGATGCGCTGGATCAAAGCGAATCTAAAAATGAAGTCTTGTGATGTACATGATGTGATGCGAGCTGCGTATTTCACCATTGCAAACAAATCCATATGGTAACAACTCGCTCACAGAGACTTACACAGTAGGGTCAGATGTATTGGGACACCCGACCTTTCCCACTAAAATGTGGTTTCTTATTTTAAACTGAATGCTTAAAAACTTTTTAAAAAAGCACACAATCTTTGCTCAGGTGTCCAAAAGCTTTTGTCGATAAATTCAATTTATTGCAGAAGAGCTGCAATAAATACATTATTATAAAGATTATAAAATACCGATTCAATAAATATGTTGTTTTAATCTAATAATTTATATGATGATGCTTTCAGTGAGGATAAATCCTGCATTTTTGGAAGCAGTGTCAGCGTTTCGATAAATGGAAAGCTATAAGTAAGTAACTTGTTCCATCACAGTGAAGCCTTCAGCATAGGAGAATTTGTGATTCCTCAGTAACATGACAAGCGAGAACTAAAACCATGAAAATAAAAACATCTTGAGTTTATTCACTTAAACTCTTAGTTTCAAATATAATACACATAATAAAGCATATTATAATTAGCAAATATAAGTTAATGTCTATCTGTCTGTCTGTCTGTCTGTCCATTCCATCCATCCATCCATCCAGCCATCATATCTGCCTGTCTGCCTGTCTGTCTGTCTGTCTGTGTAGTATCTTAATATGTAAACATTTTTTTATTTTCCTTGTACCTTGTTTGCAGGCAGCTCCCTGATACCATCCCTGGGCATTACATTTAAGGCATTTGGCAGATGCTGTTATCCAGAGCGATTTATATTTATCTTATTCATACAACTGAGCAACTATAGCATTAAGGGCCTTGTTCAGGGGCCCAGGAGTGGTAGCTTGGTGTGGCTGGGATTCGAAACTTATGACTGTTGGATCCAAAGTCCAAGGCTTTGACCACTAAGCTCCCACCTCCCCTGTATATCGTATTTCTACCATCTCTACATCTGTACTACTTCTAGATAGTAAAGGAGTTTCAAGCTGTTATAACAAGAAACTGTTGTTCTCACTGATCTTTTACAATATTTAATGCAGCTATTTAAATTTACTGATGTCCTTTTCTGTTTTTTTTTTTTTTTTTTACTAAATACTGGGAATCTGCAGATTTTTAGAAATATAAGAGAAATGAAACGTCAGGAGAAGCAGTAATAATAATAATAACAACAACAACAACAACAACAAAAAAGAATGGTACTGATACTGTTACTTCAGGATGGTAACAGTATCTCCACTTCGTGTCCGGATGCACAAGCTATTTTCCTCCCACGTGTGTTTTATTCCTTTTTCTTTTGCCACGTGATTGAGTCTTCAGGCTGGATAAATAAAAGGCAGAAAGCAGAAACTGTGTATTTTCCCTCCAAGCAACTCATTCAGAACTGGTGGACAGTTTAATGCACTGGGAGCAGAGCCCTAATAAGATGATAAGGCAGATGCACAGGTTGGCTGCTGAATTGTATGGACACAGAGGTAAAGTCTGGCGTCCTTCTTTGGTCAGTGGGATCACGGCCAAGTGCAAGCTGGAACCAGCTATGACAGTAGTGGGCTTCGTCTTTGATGCACAACAAGACCAGCTTCTGGTACATTTACATTTATGGCATTTAAAGTGGACAGAACACACACAGTTTGGGCCAATCTCATGTGAATCTTGAGAACCTTTAGAGTAGCATTGTATTTATTTCTCTGAAGAGTCTACGTTTAAAGAAAGAGCCACGTCTTTTTCGAAAACAGCCGAGCTCCTGGAGGTGCCCCGTGGGGCGGAGCCAAACGGTGCAAGCTATAAATTGCTATAAATAAAACAGAAACAAAACTTTCTTAAAATTAACTACAGCCAACAATCAAATCTAGCCCTATATATTTGATCCAGAATCAGATCCCGAGTCTAAAATTGAACATCAAGAACAAGAGAGATTATCATTAAAAAGGAAAGACGTTTTGATAAAGTTTGGAGATTAGCTCTGGATAAGGGCGTCTGCTAAATATTATAAAATGCTTAATTATAACAGTAACCACTTTCTCAGCCTTAATCTTCTCCTGCAGTGTACAGGCTCTCCTAAAATGTACAGCTTCTCTTTGTAATGGATTACCAGCATTCTATTGATCACAGTGGGAATCTCTGATCGAGATCCCAGTGTAATAGATCTTTCTCTTATAAAGCCCCACAGTTATGGAACAGCCTTCCTATCAGTGTTCGGGACTCAGACACAGACTCAGTGTTTAAGTCGAGGTTGAAAACGTATTTATTCAGTCAAGCCTTTAATCAGTAGATTTTTTTCTCAGGTAAAGGCTCAGATCTGGAGGGAACATGGATATAGAGTGTTTGGTGAACTGGGATATTTGTATGCTGTCGTCCCCCCACACTCACACGTTCACTCAGGTTTGTTGATGGTGGTGTGGTGGGCCGTCTCTTATCCCAGAGATCCCTCATGTCTGTGTTGCCTTCTGGTTCTCCCTTTTAGTTATGCTGCCATAGCGAGTCTTGCCGGAGTCCAAACTGCACAGTGACTTTAACTCTCATACAACAATAGGTACACTTAATAATCCATATCCTTCTCTTCCTGTCACCCTCTTCTCTCTCTCTCTCTCTCTCTGTGTCGAGTTAAACATGCTCCTGAGGCTCCAGTGACCACTGTTCCTGCCCCTCTCCCCTCCGTGGATCTCCCCACTTCGTCCAGGCCTGCCTCTGGATAGTGTTCTCTTTGACTGGAGGCCACTCTGTGCAGCTGGGGACGGTTTCTCATCAACGCCTTGGGTGGTTCCATGAAATTCCGGAGTAAGAACGGGAGTATAGTTGATGTCAACAGTCTCCTACACTGACTCAGGAATACAGTTCGCTTCTGATCATCATCACTGTACCCCGCAACATTGTATACCTGCTACAAATGGACATTCGGTGTAACCCAGATGAGGATGGGTTCCCCTCTTGAGTCTGGTTCCTCTCAAGGTTTCTTCCTTTGCCATCTCGGGGAGTTTTTCCTTGCCACAGTCGCCACCGGCTCACTCATCAGGGACAAACTTACTCATAAAGAACATATTCACTTTTAATCACCGCATTATCTGTGTAAAGCTGCTTTGAGACAATGTTCATTGTTAAAAGCGCAATACAAATAAAAATGAATTGAATTGAATAATAGAAGATCTCTCTGCCTCTTTGCTTTTCTGGTCCTTTTCTCTCTACAACTTAACTGCCTCTTCTCCTGTGACTGTTCAGCTTGTTTTTCCACTCAAGGTGAGCTCAGGAGAGGATATGCTCAAGGCTTTGAAGATTTGAAATTGGGAAATTTGATCGTAATCCGTCTGTAATCCCACTGTTCCAGCAGAGTAAACAGCTCTTTCTGACCTTGAGGGTAATGGTCTGGATTTCGTCTCTGATCCTTTTTTATTTTTATTTTTAGATCATTTTGGTTCTCTGTGCGGTGCTTCATCATTTTTGTCTAATGGTTTCTTCGAAATCTGATTTCAACAATCCCTGACTGTGGATTTAGGGTCAGGCATGATGCTCCGTTGTGTTCTTGATTAATATGAATGTACTGTTGATTTGGACTCAAGATTAGCCTTTGGCATTTCGGATTTTTTTTTTCAGCCTGATAAAGAATAATAATTAAAAAAGCTTTACTTGTCACATATACACTATTTCACATTGAAATTCTTTTCTTGCATTTCCCAGAAAGCAAAGTGCTGAATCAGACATGCTACAGCACCCCTGGAGGAGCAAGGGTTTGCTTAAAGGGCCCAACAGCTTGGTGATACTGGGGTTTGAACATCCAAACTTCCAATCAGTAACCAAGTGCCGTAACCATCTTCAAGTATTTTTACTCCAAAATGTTTATGATTTCAATGTTGTAAAGGGATAAATATGTTCTAGTTAAACCATGCTATATTTGATCCTCATAGCCATTAGAAGAGAGGAGGAGGCTCAGTGGAAGGACAATGGCAGAAGGTCACAAGTTCAAATCCTGCTGCCACTGCTGGGCTCTTGAGCAAGACCCTTAACTCTTAACTGCTCAGATGTAAGACACTCTGGATAAGGGTGTTTGAATGTTTATTTCAGCTGGGGTTCTCAAACCTTTCAACCATCAAGAAACCATTTAGCCAGAAGTGGAAAGTAATGAATGACTAACTAAGTAATGAGTAATTGCAATTGAGCAGTTTTTCTTGTTTACTTGTACTTTTTAAAGTAGTTTTTAAAATCTGGAATTTACTTGTACTCAAGTGTGTTTAGTTTGAAGTATTGTACTTAACTAGATTTTAAATCCTATCCATCAGTGAGTAAAAAAACTCAAGAAAGAAAGACGGAGACGGAAAAGACAGACGCCGGTGGCGCAGCTGAAAACGAAATCGAAAATTGTTCGATGCGTGCGTTTCTGAATTCTGAATCTACATTTGCGATTTCTCTCATCATTAGAATTGACGTTATACTGTAACAGGAATTTTGTTTTTCCTGCGAAAGTGCATAACTCACATCGGTATTTTTTTTTTTTTATTGCACATTAATTCGTAAAGGTGTTCCTTCAATTCAAAACAACTAGTTTGAGATTTCGGCTTTTTATTTTCTTAATAAGAACTTTTTCGTTTTTAAATTTTTTTTTTAAATAACTAAAATTTCATTAAAGTAACATTACTTTGACTAGAGCAGAATTTTTTTTTTTTCCTTTTTTCACCTTTAACTTTTTTCTCCATAATCTACTCAACTATATGTCACAGAGTAGTTGAGAGTTTGCTTATATTCAGCATCCATTTTTTCCTGGTTAAAGGTTTCAGTGATTTTAGGAACACTGGAAACAAGGCAAGAACACAGCCAGGATGGAACACTAGTCCACTCGCATGTGTCTGAAACTGTTCCTGTTCTAACTGCAGGGTTGTCATTGTCCTGCCGTGGCCTTTTACTGGGTCGATACAATTCACCAGCCAATAGATTTGTGTGCCCAGTGTGCTCAGATGATCCTCATGTTTTGGTCAGGTTTTGAGGCTGCTAGGTTTATGGGAATCTGAGTAACCATCTAGAGGAGCCTAAGCTCTGGATGCTCAGCGTGCCGTACCGTTACAACGTAATCTGTAAGTAACAGGGTGTAGCAGGTTAATCTCGGTTAAACAGAGTTCTCATCTCTGGGTCATCACTCACAATGATGGAGAACACGATTTTATCATCTGAGGCACCGTAGGGTGCCGCGTGGTGACATTTTACCATTACAGCTCGACACAAGAGCTTTTTCTTCCTGTCTGCTGTCTCACTATTGTTTCCATGGCAATGCATTTTGAGGCTCCCCCTTTTTTTCCCCCTCATGCATGATATCAAATCAGGGCTGACAAATGACCTTTGATACAAGAAAACATCGTTCGGACAGGTCTTTTGCAGCTTTCATCACCTGCCAGCACGCAAGTTCTCAACCGAGCTACAGAATTCGGAATTTGCTTTCATAAAAAGGGCCAAAAAAATGGGAATGGCGTGTGAATAACAATTGCTGATTGGTCAATATTTTTATTCCATGAAATAAATGATGAGCAGGAGCAGCAATTATAACCATCACAAGATAACAGGCAATTTGATTTCAGACATTTCAACACTCCTCTTGGGTTCCTGCTTAGTGCAGAAACAGCAAATCAATGATCTCAGACAAGATTTGTCTCTGGGCACCAAACAAACTGTCTTTGGAAATCACACTGTCTATGCGCTACAACTAAACCAGAAACCACACACATACTTTCTTTCGGCTTCTCCCGTTAGGGGTCGCCACAGCGGATCATCCGCATGTTTTTACGCTGGATGCCCTTCCTAACGCAACCCTCCCCATTTATCCGGGCTTGGGACCGGCACTAAGGCTTGTGCAACCCTAATGGCTGGGGTTGGTTCCACACACATACAAAGTGTGGAAACATCTAGTCTTGTGGATGGTAAAAGGCTGTAAAAGAACTGGACAGAGAATGAGTGGAAGAAAGTTGTGTGGAGAGATGAGTTTGACATTTTTGGCTCTAGCCGAAGAACTTGTGAAGGACAGAAAACGGGAAATGAGAAGATGAGCAGACTGCCTCACCCCCACAGTCACACATGGAGGTGGAAATGGTTTGGGGTTGTTTGGGGTAAAAGGCGTCCGTCTGAGTTCTGTAAGTGTTATTTAGAGAGCAAACAGTCGTCTGGAGTGATATCTATCATGGAACGACCTGCCCAGTCACCGCACTGAACTGCTCTGGGAGGAACTCCATCACAAGAAAGAATGTTTGAAGAAACAAACTGTCCAGACGCCAAGAGTGTGTAAAGCTGTTCTTCTTGCTGATTTTCTCAAGTAAAACATCTGGACATTTATAGATTTGTTGGGTCAAAGGAAATCTTCATATGTAGGATTACATTTGAGTTTGCTGTATAGAAAGAATGGAACATATTTGCTTTTCAGAACCCAAAAAAAAAAGCAGGTGCTCTATAGAAACAGGTTTACCAGCTAAAATGGGCATTAAGTCTAGACTGTGAGATTATAATATTTTCCACTGCAATTGAACTTTGACACAGGCTGATGTGTTAGACGAAGCAGTTATAGAGAAATAATGAACAGAAACGTTCAACACAGCAAAATCCAAATTATGCAGCAGTCAGGTTTTAGATTTCCCGTGTGCTCTTCTCACGTTCATAGGTGTCATACGTGCTGCATCACTTCAGGCTACTTGAGCCGTGTCTATTATAGATGAAAGACTTTTAATTGAGTTGTACCGAACGTTATGAGAAACTTATTATCTCTTTTAGTCCTGCACGCTTCATATCTGACCACTAGCTCCTGCCTACGTGAGAGGAAAAACCGCCTCGTTTTTCTTTTTGTCTTTTTATTATGGTGGAAAAATTCCACTACTGACTTCACGTGCACGTAGGACAAAATCAGTTGAATTAAAATTTTCCAATATTTAAAGACTGGTTGCCTAAAATGGGTAACCGTGTCACTGGAATTCATCGTGGACATCCCTAAGAGACGGCCCTTGGAAATAATTGTTAGTTTATAATAATCCAATAATAAACCATATTTAATTTAACAAGGCATGGACTGACCAGTTACAGCTCCGATATTCTCCACTTCAGCAGCGTTTTTGTTGTTGTTGTTGTTCTCTTACGATCTATCCGATTCGTCTCAAAGCCCTACATCTGGATCGTTTTTTTTTTTTAATTGGACACCACTCTGTGTGAGGATGGTTCCACATCAACCTCAAGCTTTTTAGATGTTTCTGAGCAGCTCAAGAACTTTGAGAATGGATCTGGACTGGAATTAATATCAACAGTCTACTACAATGGCTCAGAACTACAGGTTACATGAACAGTTCCACATTTAAGCGTCCATCACTGAACAGCACATGATCCCCAGATGATCCTTCCACCCAGATGAGGACGGGTTCCTGTTTGAGTCTCTCAAAGTTTCTTCCTTATACTATCTCAGAGTTTTTTCTTTGCCACAGTCGCCACTGACTCGCTCAGGAGCATACTTATAGGCACTAAACCTATACTTTCCAATTTGATAACCTCTATCTCTTTAAAGCTGCTTTGAGACAATGTCCATTGTTAAGAGCGTTTCACAAATAAAAATGAATTGAACTAAATCCTGCCCTAATCACCGAGTTAATTCATCCTCTCAAGGTGCATCAACAGTCTCGGTTAAAGAGCTGATCTGAGAACATTTTTCAAAAATTAGTCATTTGGTAATAGATAGAAGTGACGTCTCTAAGCTCTTGGATTGACAGAACATAAGATACTGATGGAAACATGCTCCTGAGGTTCCAGTGACCACTGTTCCTGCCGCTCTTCCCTCCGTGGATCTTCCCACTTCGTCCTGGCCTGCCTCTGGATAGTGTTCTCTTCGTTTGGAGGCCAATCTGTGCAGCTGGGGACGGTTTCTCATCAACGCCTTGGGTGGTTCCATGATATTCCGGAGTAAGAACGGGCGCTTTGAGGATGGATTTGGACTGTAGTTAAAGTCAACAGTCTGCTACACTGACTCAGGACTACAGTTTGCTTCTGATCACCATCACTGCACCTCAACATCGTATATCTGCTATAAATGGACATTCGGTGTAACCCAGATGAGGATGGGTTTCCCTCTTGAGTCTGGTTCCTCTCAAGGTTTCTTCCTTATGCCATCTCGGGGAGTTTTTCCTTGCCACAGTCGCCACCGGCTCACTCATCAGGGACAAACTTACACTTATAAAGAACATATTCATTTTTTATCACCACATTATCTGTGTAAAGCTGCTTTGAGACAATGTTGATTGTTAAAAGCGCAATACAAATGAAAATGAATTGAATTGAAACATGCAGTAGAAGGTCATTACACTCAAAAAGAAGCAGAGCAATTGTTTTCTAAAAATTCATTTCGTGCCTAAAATTGATTCTACAAATTTCAATAATAAGGATAATGAGCGTCACACAATTCTGCCCAATTAGAATTTCAGATCCCAGGCACGAGTCTGATTTGGTCGAGATTAGGTTACCAACTAGCTTCTAAATGCGCGACCATTGTGACGAGGAAAAATGGATAATCATATAAAGACTCAATGAATCTGATGCTGTGGGTGGTTTAATGATTCCTTCTTTAACCCACAGAATAACAGCCTGGACAACACCGAATCCACCCCTACAAGGGGTGTCCTTTTCTTGCCCTTTTTTTTTTTTTTTTTTGCACTACAGCATTTTTTAAAACTGCAGTTCGTTGTATGGTGTGACAAAGCGTTCCCTGTATTTGTGCAGTGATTCTGAAAGTTTTCACACCTTTGCTTATTCAATGTTGTTAAATTGCAGCCTGATAAAACAATCATTAATATTGATTTTTTTTTTCTCATTAATCTAAACTCAGTAATCCATAATGACAAAGTAAAAACTGAACTCTCTCTTCCATAACAATTCAGACCCTTTACTCAGTACTTCACTGAAGCACCTTTGGCAACAATCACAGCCTCAAGTCTTTTTAGGTATGATGCAACCTGCTATTTGGGGATTTTCTGCCATTCTTCAGGGCAAATTCTCTAAAGCTGGGGCAGGTTGGATGGGGAGCGTCAAAGGACAGCAACTTTCAGGTCTCTCCAGAGAGATGTTCAATATTGTTCAAGTCAGGGCTCTTACTGGGCAACTCAAGGACACAGAGTTGTTCCTAAGCCACTCCAGTGTTGTCTTGGCTGTTGTGTTGTTGTCATGTAGGAAGGTGAACCTTCTGCCCAGACTGCAGACCTGAGCACCATTGAACAGGTTTTTATTGGGGATATCTCTGTACTTTGCACCATTCAGCTTTCCCTCAACCATAAAGTCCTTGCTGCAGAAAAACACCCCCACAGCATGCTGCCTCCACCACCATGCTTCACTGTTGGGATGGTTTTGGGCAGGTTTCTTGGTCACCTCTTTTCTCCCTAAATTGCTCAGTTTCGCTGGGTGACCAGATTTTGGAAGAGTTGTGTTCTTGATAAACTTTAGTGCAGCAGAATGTTTTTTGACAGCCTTCCCCAGACCTATGCTTTGCAACAATCCTGTCTCTGAGCTCTGCAGGCAGATCCTTTGACCTCGTGGCTTGTCTTATTTCCTCTGATATGCATCGTCAGCTGTGAATCCCTCTATAGAGAGTTGTGTCTCTTTCCAAATCATGTCCAATCAATAAACTGTTCTACTGGTAGACTCCAGTGTAGAAACATCTCAGAAACAATCAAGAGAAATGGAAGGCACCTGAGATCATTAAGTGTTGTTGCAAAGGATCTTAATACCTATGTACATGTGATATAAATAATAATAATACAATTAAATTACAGACGCTTGTAGAATTCTGTTTTCTTTTTATCATTATGGGGTAAAAAAAAGAACTAAATTAAACGATTGTAGTATCAGACTGCAACATCACAATATTGAGAAAAAAAAAAGTAAAGGAAGTCTGAATACTTTCTGAATACACAATATATTTACATTATATATATTTACATTATATATATATATATATATATACACACACACACACACACACACACACACACACACACACACACACTCAATGATGCACTAATGACTAAGTGTTGAAATGACAGAGAGTAAAATGTAAACGTGTTTATTAAACATCAGAACAACCCATCAGGCTGTAATGGTTTTAACAGGCAGCTCTGGACATTTATGTGGGAGTTCAACAGACTACACAAGCTATCATCTGTTATACAGACGACCCAATTACCAGAAGGCAGTGTAGGGGGAACACCAGTCACTGCAGCAAATCACCATACCCCCTGCTATCACTCCTGCCATCTCTCTTTCCCAAAACACACCAGCCATGTAGCACACAACAGCACAATTATTCATTCTAATAAAACACCAACTACTGTTTTTTCCCCCCTCACACACACACACACACACACACACACACACACACACACACACACACACACACACACACACACACAGATAATTAAATGACAACAGATTCAGTGCTGCTGTATTTTATGTGAAAGATTTAAAAGTGCATGCATTAGAGCACAATGGGTCTAATATATATATATATATATATATATATATATGCACACCTTCTGCCTTCTGAACATCCCATTCCTTATTTGCTGTTATAATAACCTCCACTCTTCTGAGATGATGTTTCACTAATTTTTGTGGAAATTTGAACCACAAGGGTGTTTAGTAAAATCAGGTATTGATGTAATCAATTAAATTCGTTTTTATTTGTCTAGCGCTTTTAACAATGGACATTGTCTCAAAGCGGCTTCAAAGGCATAATAATTGATGTAGGTGAGGTGATGAGGCCTGGGGTGCAATTCCAATTCATCCCAATGGTGTTCAGTAGGGTTCCAGCTCTATAGCTAGAGATCTTCAACTCCAACTCATGTAATGCATATCTTCATGGCGCTTGCTTTGTGCATGGGGACATTGTGTTTCTGGAGCAGGTTTGGGTCTGGAAGTTTTTAGAGTTAAGGGAAAATGTAATGCTATCACATTCAAAGACGTCCTATCCAATTTTGTGTCTCCAAGTTTGTGGTCACAGTTTGAGGAAGAACCTCATATGACTGGGAAAGGCTGGTGTCCCAATACTTTTGTCTAAATAGATTGTGTAAATTTTTCAACAAATGGTTAAAAATTGGTTTTCAGAAGTAGCTACAGTGACTGTTGGAGTCCTATTATGTGAACTAATCCGGGTTTCTTTTGGAATTTTTTGGAATGCCAATTTGGTCACTTGCCAAGCCAGTTTTCCTCCATCATATGACAATTAGCATCCAGGAAAGGCTAGCATAAACAGACAATTTTCTGTCTAGATTTCCTGCCACAGGTAGCTGTGCATTCGTTTGGATTCAAACCCATGATGACATGATGCTGTTTCCACCACTCAGTAGCAACATCACTCTTTCAATTCATGACATGAAGATGGCTGTTCTGAGAATCTAGATTAATATTTGGGGTACTAGCGCAGTTGAATATTTAATGGCCAAAGTACCATTCAGTGCAATAAAAAAAAAAAAGCCAACACTTCTTGTACACACTAATAGCTTGAATAGCTTAAATGATTCAACGTCAGGACAATGGCAGGCATTCAGAACTCTCAAGGAAGAGGCGTAACAAGATTTTAAACAAAGAAACAGAGGGAAAGTGTGTGCTTTAGAATGCAGTATTAGAGAAGGCCTGTGATTATAGGGTGTGTATACTGATTGTGTGTGTGTGTGTGTGTGGGGGACGGGTTTTCTCACCTGAGCAGCACCAGCTTCACCTTGGACGCTGCACTCTTTATTATAGCTGATGCATTTTGGTGGCTCCGCCCATAAAGAACCTGGTTATTGATCTAAAGAATAAAAAATAATAATAATAAAAAAATAAGTCACCATTATAAAAATCAATATAATGTCCTATAGCACCGCACTGCTGAATTCACAGATATGATTGGTCAGATGATGTTGATGTTGATATATATATATATATATATATATATATATATATATATATATATATAATTATTATTTTTATTTTTTTTCTTCTTCATTTTTTTTCTTTTCTATAGCAGTTTAATTAAAAGTTCTCATTCTAATAGGATTATACAGGATTATACAGGATGGTGCAGGAAAATGGGAAATTCTGGAGCTAGGAGTTGGCGACGCAGGAATGTTTGGAACCAGTGCGAGTTCGTTCCCTCTGCCATTAATTATAATAGAGCAGTGGAGCGGGGCACAAAGAGCGTTCGTTATAAAAGCCTTTTATAAGATGGTGCGAGTGCTGCACAAAGGGAATTTTTGGAGTCATTACCAATTAGGACGTCATGATCGTGTCTCGTCTGCTCATTTCGAAGAAACGGGTTCAGCCTTAACCTCTTACCCTAATCCTTTAACCTAACCTTAAGGTTAGGGTAAGGGGTTAAGGTTGGTGTGAGGGGTTAGGAGTTAAGGTGAGAATGATATGTTAGGGTTAAGGAGTTAGTAGCAAGGGATTAAGTTTAGGGTTAGATGTTAAAGTTCGGGGTTAAGGTAAGGGGATAGTTTTAAACAAGGGGTTAAAGTTAGGGTAAGGGGTTGGGTAAGGGGTTAAAACAGAAGTCCCCAGGTGGTGTTGCCCTCACACCAGAGAATATCAAGGCTGGGAATATCGAGCTGCCATGATGAGGAGCCTTCGGCGCATCATCGCCGCATCATCGCCGTTTCTTCAAAAAAGCAGGCGGGACACGATCGTGACTTCCCAACTGGTAATGATGCCGAAATTCCCTTTAATCACTATTCTTATAAAAGGCTTTTACAGCGAACGCTTGTTGTTTACCACTTCACTGCTCTTTTGGAACCAATGAGCTTACACTGGTTCCAAACAATTGCTGATGCCGCAGGGTTGCCATCTCCTAGTTCCAAAACTTCCTTTTTCCCTGTGCCACCCTGTATATTATATTAGGAACACCTGTACACCTGTGCTTTTTTACACAGTTATCTGATCAGCCAATGATGTGGATAATACACAAAAATGACAGTTAATGGTCAAAGAGGTGCAGGAAATGTCCACATCGAACATTTGAATAAGGACAATGCCTGATTCACTGGCTTTAAACTTAAAATGATTGTTGGGATCAGATGAGCTGGCTTGAGAGTTTTATAGCCTCCTGATACCAGGGCTATCCTTTGAAATTTTATCAGAATGGTGCAAAAAAACCTAAAAACATTTAATAAGTGAGTATACGGTTGGTGAAACTGCATTGTTGATATGAGTGGTCGAAGTCTGGATCAGTTCAAGCTTCCAGGAGGATACGGTAACTCGTTTAATGAATTTTTTACAATTATTGGGAGCAGAAAAGCATCTCAAATAACATCAAACCTTGAGGTGAACGAGTAACAGGATGAGCAAGACTGCATCAGGTTCCACTCCTGAACAGGAATCTGAGGCTACACTGGGCACAGACTCCCCCACACTGGATGGTAATTGATCTTTTTCCAAGACCAGCCTTTCCAATTCTTTGCAAACCCAAAGGTCTACAATTACTTGAACAGACTGAACAACGACAAACAGGATGGAAGACCATATCATAAATCCCTGTAGATTATGAAATGTTTATGTTTTTTCTTTTCTTTTTTTGCAGAGAACTAGATGAGTTATATCATAACATAACAGTGCAATGAAACAGAAGAAAAAGCACCATCCCCTGCAGTGAGAATGAAAGCAGCAGATGAAAAGACTTGAACGACTTTATTGTTCAAACGCTTTGGCTCTCAAAGGCGTGCTATATAATTACATGGCCATTCATCTGTGATCGAATCGCTCAGCCGAGAGCAGGCCTAATGCTGGGCTGTGTGCTAATCGAACCGAAACACATTTCAGAAAGATGCAACTTCAGTAACACCGTCTTTTAAAGCCCATTCGCTCCTGAAAGCGCAACGTGAGTGTCCCTTCACTACGCCCTAAACACGGCCAGCCCAGAGAAAAGCTTTAAAAGCAAAGGGAAATGCATTCTATGGTACAATCCTAATAATGCTTCTAATATTTAGCAATTTTTGTGAAAGTACAAAGACAGAAAAAAGGGGGGTTTATGAAACACTTTCATCAGCTTTTCAAAGTATTTGAATAATGTACACTATATGAACAAAATTATTGGACACGTGATATTTAAAGCCATTTGCGCTTTTTCCCCCAAACTGTTAACACATATCTTTGGATGTGGAAGCATTACATTTTCCTTACAATCCCAAACGCAATCCTGTTCCAGCATGAAAATACCCAAAGATAACTCCACAAAGATATGCTTTTCATGGGATGGAGGTGTGTGAAAAAGGTCTTGAGTGGTCTGCTATAGAGCTCTGACCTCAACCCTATTGAACAAGGGTTTCTTAGTAGCCTTCATTTTCTTTTTTTATTTAGGCAAACGCTATCCATGTGCGTTTTATAGCTTCCTGGTCATGAGGTCACCCCGCGGTCACATTTCCAAAGAGTTGGCCAGAAGACACACCACTGCTGGAGTAGTGCTGAATGGACAGCGCCGGTTCAGCACTGTTGTGGAAAGTCAGGAGACACCGTTTTGGAGAAGGTTGGAGGATATTAAAAGACAGCAGGAAGGAAACACGCCGGAGAAGCATAAGCTTCCTGCTAACCTACCATTTGTGTGTCTTTTTCTTTCCCTCTAGCCCACATCAGATCTATCGGACACCTTTGGGACCTTCTGCATGCACCATGAGTCCCCACTTGCCCACGACCGCTACACTTCACACCCCATTTCATATTAGAGCACGCTTGAAAACACAACTTCTGAGTCCGGTGTTCTGTGTTCAGCCGCTAGAGTCGCTAGAACATATGTAAGAGTTCGCCCGATATTTGATTGCTGGAACTATCGGCTATGGGCAAAAATCCATACAGATAGTTTTACGCTGTCATTTCGAGAGCGGCCTTTTAAAGGCGAATCACTGATGCCATGTGTTTTTACACGTGAGACTGCGTGCTGCACGGAGAGCGCTATATCAAATTGATTACCTATAATTTATTAATTATTATACTTATTAATATATTCATATTTTTTATTTAGCAAATTTCCATGATTTAGTACTTTTAAGAAATTTGATTGTTTGCTTTTTTCTTTTTTTTTTTTTTACTATTTTACATGGGCGTGTTTGTTTTTTTTTATCCAGTATCTATTTTAAAAAACGGTTGATTAATCGGCAAGTACGATCACACTTGATACCGGTATTAGTAAAATCGGTCGACCTCTAACAAGCGAAGTTGAACGATTTATAATTCTACTCTGCTGGGAGAACAAATAGTTCCCTTTTGAGTTAGTTTTCTCTAAAGTATCATCAGAATCCACATCTGGATTTCTCCAAAGCTTGTCCGTGAAAATGTCTATGGAGAACACAATTTTATAAGGTTTCGATTTTATAAGGTTATTGATTGAGATATACAATCATTTCCATTATAGACCATTACAGTTTCGGGTAAATAAGTTTATGAGACATTACAAGGCAATGTGTTGAGTTCAAATCCCTGGGATCGGCAGTGCAAAGTAATTAAGAGTGTTAGACAAGTAAAGTGAAGTGAAGAAAAGAAAAGAGTGCAGGCAGGGTGGAGTGGGTGGAGAAGAGTGATAGCAGGAGTGATTTGTGATAGAAGAGTATCTGTGAGAGGGAAAGGGAAAGTTTATAGGACTGTGGTGAGACCTGAGATGTTGTATGGTTTAGAGACAGTGGCATTGAGTAAAAGACAGGAGGCGGAGCTGGTGGTAGCAGAGCTGAAGATGTTGAGATGTTCGTTGGGAGTGACGACGATGGACAGGATTAGAAATGAGTTTATTAGAGGGACAGCGCATGTAGAACGTTTTGGAGACAAGGTGAGGGAGGTGAGATTGAGATGGTTTGGACATGTGCAGAGGAGGGACGTGGGGTATATCAGTAGGAAAATGCTGAGGATGGAGCCACCAGGAAGGAGGAAAAGAGGAAGACCAAGGAGAAGGTTTATGGAAGTGGTGAGGGAAGACGTGGGTAGTTGGTTTAAAACAGGCAGATGTAGAGGACAGGGGGGTATGGAGACGGATGATCCACTATGGCGACCCCTAACAAGAGCAAGAAGAAGAAGAGGGATGTGTTGAAGTTCCTGCCTGTGGTACTCTCACATATGCTATAAAACACCAGGATATTCCTTCAACAGACGCTGCAGAATGTTTGTCCTGCACACAGTAACGGCTCCAGTGTTCAATAAGCAAAGCGATTTCGAACACATTAATCTTTCATGTTTGCAGTTACATGACTGGAACAAAAATGACCTGGTCTTTAGAGGTGAGGGCGAGAAAAAATGGAATGAATGGGGAAGACAGGGGTGGGGGAGGGTGGGGGAGGGTGAGAGAGTAAGAAATAGAGACGAGAAGAGAAAAAGAACACAAAACAGAATGAGGGAGAAAAATATGTGTGTGAAAAAAAGAAGAAGAAACAAAGAAAAAGAGAATGAGAGAGAGAGGAGAAAGAATACAAAGGAGAGTGCAAGAGAGAAAGATAGAGTGTGGGAGAAGGAGCAGGAGCGAAAGAAAGATCACAAGAGAGAGAACAAGCGAGAAAAAGAGAATGAGAGCGAAAATGAGAGAAAAAGAGAGTATGAGAGACAGTGTGAGTGCAAAAGAGATGGAGAGGGAGAGAGCTTAAGAACAAGATAGTAAGAGAGAGAGAAAGTAGAATACTTTTATTTCTTTTAATTAATAAAAATCTAATTTTTTTTGCCAAATTGCAGGATGCTAACGATAAATTCAAACTGCCATTAGCACATTTTCCTAGTTTGTTTCATCACTTTATTTGAATCCAGATGTTCCTGCTCCACTGCGCTTCTACAATTTCAATATGGAGTAATCAGAAACTTTTGTCAAATGAAGACTGTGGGATGTTGAGTAGCCAATCAGGATGTCTCAGTAAAAAAGATGGTGTTTAGAAGCGGGAAAAACACATCCCTTCATCTTCAGAGAGCGCTTTATTCGGCCACAGCAGATCCAGAGCCGATCTCAGTAGCACTGAGCACAAGGGGTTAATGCGCACCTTATTTAGCGCCACCTACCAGAGTGGCGTCGACTCAAACGTCCCAGAGTTTGACGTATGACTTTAGCACTAATAACTACTTTACCCCTGAACCAATCAGGCTGCAAGGAACAACTAAGTACAACAAACTGATTTAATCTCATAAGTGAGCGAATAGAAGCAGATTTATGACATGCACTTTAACTCTTTTTGGTCCTGAGATGATAAACGATCTGCACAAACCTACACATTAGGACCGAGGCCATAACAAGCGGCTGAGGATTTGCGGAGGTTGTAGATTTGCAGGTCAAATAAAAAAAAAAAAAAGCCAGAGAAATGCAGTGAAGGGCTTGAATGGTTTCTGTAGAATTGGATTGACCTTGCTGACCCTCTCAGCCTGAACACCTCCCATGTCTTTCCACTGAGGAAAGAGGACAGTGTTTAAACCAAAAGGGAGACGGAGAGAGCGAGAGAGCGAGAGTGCTGAATGAAAATGACAGTGATACGAAGCTCTCATTTTGCCTCTGGATGACAGCCGTTTCAACATGAAGACACTACAACCCTGAGAGCGAGAGATGTCACACGGGGATGATGTCTGCGTGCATCAACTGAGAATGTTCACAGGCTAACTGACAGTGATTGTAATTGTGTGTATATATATATATATATTATATATATATATATATATATATATATATATATATATATATATATAT
>JAAIIK010000451.1:2588083-2603064 GCA_014706435.1 Silurus glanis | reverse complement strand
ATATATATATATATTTCTGGATCATGTTCAACTTTTGATGATATGTGCTGTAAATGACGAGACATTGAACTGTTTTGCAATTTGAGACACGGTCTTTCACCGATTGCTTAAGCTCCGCCCATCTTTTCTTCTCAGAGACTCTACCTCTCTAAGATACACAATTTAGAACTGATCATATTACTGAGCTTTTGTCAATTAACTTAATTAGGTTGCAAAACGGCTCGCACGTTTCGTCGACCGTTTAATTTTAATCACAAGTACTTTTTCCACACTTTTCTCCCAAACTTGGAGAAATTCCTTAAAATGGTACATTTGTTCCGTTTAAACATTTGACATATGTTCGATATGGAATAGTACACAGTGTCCAAACTTTTTTAGAATTGTAGTTGTACGTGTGTGTGTGTGTGTGTGTGTGTGTGTGTGTGTGTGTGTGTGTGTTCACCTCCAGTAACTCATCGCCCACTCTGATACGCCCATCCCGGCCGGCTGTTCCTCCAGGGTTGATTCCCACCACAAAGATGCTCATGCAGGAGCGATCCCTGTTTCCAGCCAGGCTCAAACCCAGACCCTGCCGATCCTTCTCCAGCTCCACCAGCAGCAGTTCCCCTTGTAGATCGCTGTACTTCTGCCTGATGTCCTCTAAATTTAATACACACAAACACACACATTTGTCAGCTTGTCATGCTGCTTAGGTCTCCAGTAGCTACTCTGAAATGCAACATTACAAGAAACCAAAAACACTTATTAAACCTGCACTATATGGAGAAAAAAAAACACGTTTGTAGACACCTAAGGATAAGATTGGAATGTGCTAATTTTGAACATCCCATTCCACATTTATTTGCTTGTTATAATAGAACATCCACTCTTCTGGAAAGATGATCCACTAGATTTTGTGGAAATCTGTACTCATTCAGCCACAAGGGTGTTATTAAAATCATGTACGGATGTAGGTGAGGTGAGGAGGGATGGGGTGCAGCGTTCACACTCATCCCAAAGGTGTGGCATAGCAGGAGCTCTTCCACTGCATCCCACGTAAAGCATATCTTTATGACGCTGGCTTTGTGCACAGGGGGCGCTGTCATGCTGGAACAGATTTGGGTCTCCTAGTTCCTATACAATCGTGCACCTATCGAGCACATATGGCTGGAAAACTCAATACTTTTGCATTTAAACATGAATTTTCCGCACACACACACGACTCTCAACAAGGTGTTGTAGGCGTCGGAATTGATTTCAAAATGAACAGAAGATGCATGAGGCATGCTATCAGACTGCTCTCAGAGCCGTTCGGCTTTATTCAAAGTTAAAGAACGTCAGCAGGAGCCGTGTGGTGGACCTGAACGCTTTTCAGAAGCACCCACTCTGAATACCATACCAGTCCACCACACAGGAGCAAAGTGAGACACAGCGGATCTGCTACAGGAACATGTTTAGGATCCACATGAGCACTTTCCATCACACCTCAATCCATCCTGAATACAGCTCCAAGTCCTGCTCACGGAGATCACGACACGTGTTTCGATCCTCCTGCCTCGAAATCAATCACATCCCGTTGTTACTGTTACCAATATAAATCATTACTACATTTATTATTAGGGAAATAATCAAAATAAAGAATCAGCCAATAGAATAAGAACATTTTGAAAGGTCACATTATCGATGATCTCAAGTATTATGAAATTTGCCGACATTCAAGATATTTTCACCGTGTCCATATAGTGTATATTGGAGATGTAAACTAGTTCACACCTTTTTTTTTAAAACTACTGTTGTACACATTAACCTGAAAACTTCCTCCACGATGATGTCATGTCTGTTTTTGTGTGACCTGGATTTCAATATATACTGTTTTCCTGTACTTCAGTTGTTTATTTTTAAATGTTTTTTTTAGATGTAGCTGACATTCTAGAGAAGTTGATGCGTGCAGTTTGCAAGCATGATTACAACCAAGGAAAACTCACTACCATGCCCCCCCCCCAACCCACACACACACTGAACTGGATACCATACACTGCATAACCTTACTGTACGTTTGCACTGTTCATAATATTGTTTATATATACTGTAATACTCAAGACTGCACTGTTATAACCTTTGCACATACCGAATATAATGCAATTCATATATTTATTTGCGATCTCCGCATCATTTTGCACATATGAACATAACATTTTCATAAACATTGTATCATGGGTCTTCAACCGGGTGTCCGGGACCCCTAGGGGTCCGCTGTGGTACTGCAGGGAGTTCGTTAAATAATGTTGAATCACAATTTTTTGTGAAAGAAATTGAACATGGGTAAAAACATCAAAGTTAAAAGATTAATTTACAAAAATATCAATTATTACATTAAAGTTCAAATGAAATCTGAACATGTAAATGTATTTACGTTTACTGTTTATATATTCATATTATTCATATCATATTATTCGTTCATCATTTTCTGCTCTCTGGACCCAACTCCAGATAACCACTTAGGAGCCATGGCCTTAAGGTTGCAACTAATATGAACAGTTTTGCACTCGAAACGCCATCATAGAACAGAAATTATTGTGCCATTCGGTGTCACTGAGATGCGCATGTGGTTCCATTTTGAGTCTGGTTCCTCTCCAGGTTCCTTCCTCAAATCATCTCAGAAAGTTTTTCCCTCACCACAATCATTGGCTCGCTCATTGGGGACAAACTGATAGGGACTAATTAACAAATCAGAAGTGAATATTCACAATCTTTTTCTGTAAAGCTGCTTTGGGACAATGTCCATTGTCCCAAATAAAATATCTCAAGCAGATCGGCTAGAACAGATGTGCAGTGTAAAGGTTTTTTTTTGTTCCTGCTAATAAACAGCTCAGAGTCCATGACTGTTCTATAGAGCATTCTTTCAAACTAAAACTAATGTTTCAAAGTACCTATTTTTTTTCTCAGTAACCATCAAGAAATCATCCTAGCTCTAGCGTTGAGAAGAATGACATTCTGATGACGCAAATAGGAAAAATAAAATGGCTGAATATATCATATAAAAAAGTTGCACTTATCTCCACGAACCAAATAATATCTAAAAGAACCTGATGTGTCCGGATAATCTGACACTCGATCACTCTGTTTAAGGAGCATAAAAAAGGATTTTGGGAAACGAGCTTCTGAAATTGTGCTCTTTAAAGCTTTTCCAGAAGCCTCTGAATCCCATTGCAGTGATATTGAGTTTTCCAGAAAAATTCTTAAAGATATCTTTGAATTCTTTGGGTTTTAACTAACAGGACATGTCAAAAGTACCATTATTATAATTAAATTTTTTTTTTACAAAAATCAAGCTGAAATTTGAAGCCATGTGTGAAGTGCACCTAAAGATTCAATAGCACGTAGAACCGACTTTAGCAGCACTAACTTGACCAGACCATGTACCCAATCCACCTTTTAATACAGTCATTATCAAAGCATCAATATTATAGAGAAACGCAGTATAACAAAGTGCTGCAGCACAGACAGGAATCTCATACAGTGAGTGAGAGTCATTACTAAAGCAAGAAAACCAATGAACACAAATTAACACGTCTCCTTTCACTGTAGCCACAACTGCATCACCCACATTTTTTCCTGGGGATTTGAAATTTCGGCAAATTGTGCGTTTTCGGGAACATTCTCCACAAAAGAAAACACGAAAGTAGAAATGCTTCGTGAAAAAGCTTAACAGCTGTTTCGAACTACTTTCCTCACAACCTTCTTGTAAGTGTATCTGCGACCAAATCAATCGAAATCTGATTGGATAGAAACTTTTCAATCAGGCTAAGACCTGGACTTTGACTGGACCATTGCAACACCTTGGTTCTGTTCTTTTTCAGTCGTTCTGTTGTAGATTTGCTGGTAGTGTAGTAGTGTAATTTTCAGGAAGCTCCTGTACCATTAGAAGCCAGAAAGGGCCAAGTAATAACCAATACATGCTGTGGGTAAACCGACAATGAGCTCTGCATAATCTCACAACTTTAGTCAGCCATTAACAGCTAACTGTACTTTTAGGAGTTGGTAATACCAGCATCATTTCGCTTCAGATCTGTAGTAGTAACTTCAAAATGTTTCTGATCAGGTGGAGGTGGCAACATCAGCATCATTTCGCCTCAGATCCGCAGTCGAGGTGAGCAGAGCTGGGAGAAACGGCTAGCTGTGACCTTTCCCTACGACAACCTATTGCTGTTTTCATTTTCAATTTCTTTTTACTGCGGGGGAGCTCGTTACTGCTGCCAGCAAGCGAGTGGAGTAATTAAAAGCCCCACAAGTCGCCGAGAGAGCAGAGAGAGAGAGAGAGAGAGAGAGAGAGAGAGAGAGAGAAAGATGTACAGTTCAGATTCATTCTACAAACAGGTTCTGCATCTGTGTGATAACCAGCATGCATAATTAAAACCCTGCTCAGACTCTTGGACTGTTTGTGTGTAATCATGGCTAGGATGTGATATATTAATACATAATATTAATGAATAACTATTAATCAAATTAGTTCATTAACATTAAAACACTGAATGGTACTGATTCGATCACAGGCCCCTCATTAGTCTTATCTTATTAGTTTATTATTAGTGGTAGAACTGGAGAGAGAACAAATCATTGGACTGAACACAGAAATGTCATTTCCAACTTCAACACACTGGATATACTGTATCTGAGGGAAAAGGCTAATCTGGGCTCATGTAGGATCTGATTTCAAAGTATATCACAAAAGTGAGTACACCCCTCACATTCCATTTCACTCTGAAGTTGGCTCACAAGAAAGCCTGCTAACAGTTTGCTGGAAACGACCTTTCCAAGAGCATGAATTACTGGAACCATGTCCTGTTGTGTGATGAGACTAAGATAAACTTTGGCTTGCCATGTGTGGCGACACCTTGTTGTGGAGAACCAAGAAAATTGTCTTGCCTACAGTCAAGCATGGTGGTGGTAGCATCATGGTCTGGGGCTGCATGAGTGCTGTTGGTAGTGGGGAGCAGCAGTTTATTGAGAGAAACATGGATTCCAACATGTACTGTGACGTTCTGAAGCAGAACATGATGCTGTTCCTTTAGAAACCGGGCCGAACGTCAGATAACGACCCCAAACACACCACCAAGATGACAACTGCTTTGCTGAGGAAGCGGCCAAGTATGTCTCCAGATCTGAACCCTATTGAGCACCTGTGGGGATCCTCAAGAGGAAGGTGTAGACGCGCCATGTGTCTGACATCCAGCAGCCTGCTCTGTGATGTCATTATGGAGAAGTGGAAGAGGATCCCAGCAACAACCTGTGCAGCTTTGGTGAATTCCATGCTACATAACAATAGTACTCATGGACACAGTTTTGACATGTTTACTTAGGATGTACTCAATTTTGTTGCCAGCTCTTTAAACACGAACGGCTGTATGTTGAGTTATTTTCAGAGGACAGCAAATCTGTACTGCTACACAAGCTGCACACTGACTACTCTAAAATATAACCAAGTTTTATTTCTAAAGTATTGTCCCTTGGGAAGATTATACTAAGAGTTGCTGAAATGTAAGGGGTGCATTCACTTTTGTGAAATACTGTATATAGCTGTCCTGCGCACAGCTGATAGTTTGGTGTTAAGTTGAGGGCAGGTCTGTGATGCAATGCCTGACTGCTTCAATAGACACGACCACAATCAGCTCTGAAGTGACAGATGGCTGCTCCCTGCCCACCCTTTTCAAGCAGGAATCAGTGGTTTTATGTCCTTCACATTATGAAACTGCCTTATCAACACAACCTCCAAATCAGCATGTGTACACCAAATGTAACCCTGGCTGAGGGAGGGACCTCAAACCCTAAGCTTAGAACCTCAGCCATTCTGTTGTGTTCAGCGAATCTTGCGCTACCATTCTTTACCCCTTGTGTCCCGCTTGGCTCGAAATGTCCTGTTGGAAAATCTTCATGAAATCCATGCATGTGGGCACATCTACCAAAAACAGGAGGTAGTTGTATGTCTTTACTCTCAAAAAACAGACTTAATGGAGTTTCTGGAGCTGTACAATCTGCAGAGTACATCCACTACTCAGCAACCTGAAAGAGTTTCTACTTCTTCACTCCTACGTGTTGACGAAGATATCGAGATCTGTCTTCATCCTCAGGGTGAAACCATCTCTGGATGCTCCACTTAACCCAAAGACATTACTCGGGAATCACTTCATGGTTCAGTGCTCTTCTCCATACATCAAAAGACTGTCTGATGAATTTGCTCAGCCTCCTAGAACATTCTCTCATTGCCTAGGAGGAACCTCTACATGGTGTCGGTACACACACTCCAATTGTTCATCCATCTTGCGTTCGCCATGACCTTGTAGCCTTTCAAAGTCGACACCTCCCAATAAATAACAGCAATTACGTCAACCGTTGTAGGTCAATGCTCCCCTGATCCAGAGACTCAACGATCTCCTCCTAACAACAATGTAGAATGAAACACAAATCTCTGGTGAAACAGAGTGGAGGATTATAGAAGATATGAATTTTTTTCAAAAAGGTTTTATTCTAAAATAAAAGTAAAAAAAGCACATCCAAAAAACTCCACGCTGGCATTCAGATAGCTAGCAAGCCTGGGGACCTCAGAAAGAAGCTTAGTGGTTAAGAGTCGATTTAAAATCCCAGCCACCTCAACCTGCCACTCCTGGGCCCCAAATGGTTCCACTTACAATTTAGTTTCTCTCCACTCCCGAACTGGCGCTTGCCCTGGTGCCCGCTGTCCCATACTGATCACAGAGGACACTGTACACATTACAGTGCACTAGCCCATACTGATCACCATTCTTTAAGACTCCTGGGTAGGTTAGGCCATGTCTCCCATTAAGATATTTTCAAATTACGATGGGGTCATCGGAACGCAACTCCTTCGTTAGTCATGGACTCCCTCTATATGGCATTACACTACAGGAATACCACCATATTTTGCCTGGTATTTATATTAATTACTAGCATGTAGCCAGAGAAGCTAGACCTATCATCCACCGACATGCTTACAATATTTCATTTTGGGTCTCTGCAGAATGCACTCGTCTACAAATAGGATAATTAATATGTTGCATTATTGTCTTTATAATGTACAATAATATATGACCCATTGTGCAGGTCAAGTGCAGTCCAACACGAGCGGCTAATTAAAGTGTGCAAAGGGACATTTATAGTCGACCCAAGACGACGACTACTACTTTTCCGTTAAGCGTCGCCACAGTGAATCTTCCGTCCCAATATCATTTTGTCCTCTACATCTGCCTCTTTCAACCCAAACACCTGCATGTCTTCCCTCATAACATCCATAAACCTCCGCCTTGCCCTTCCTCTTTTCCTCCTGCCTGCCGGCTCCATCCTCAGAATTCTTTTACCGATATACCCCATGTCCCTCCTCTGCACATGACCAAACCGTCCCAATCGCAAAAGAAAGAAAGAAAGGTGCGTCATACTTGCAGGATACGTGCAGGATCAGCCATCAGACAGTGGGTTAAGGGCCTTGCTCAGGGGCCCCAAGAATGGCTGCTTGACAATCCCAAGGCTTGAGTCCCCAACCTTCAATAACCCAGAGCCTTAACCACTGAGCTTTTATTAAATTAAAAAGCATCATTGTTGGAAATTGCTGTGGTATAAGTGAAATAAAACACTTCATGATGTAGGAAGGCTACTGGCTACTGATCTCTTTATTCCCTGACTACAAAACCTTTATCTTGTAGTGTCAAATACTTGAAATGTATATAATCATATATACACACTGTATGGACCGTTTGTGGACACCTGACCACAAGATTTTTGAACAGTCCATTCCACATTTATTCCCCATTTGCTGTAACCAGAACATCTGGGAAGATGTTCCACTAGATTATATGAAGATTTGTGGGGATACATTCAGCAACAAAGGTATAAGTAAAGTCAGGTACTGATCTTCCACTCCAACCCATGTAAAGCATATCTTCATGGAGCATGTGCACAGGAGCATCATCATGCTGAACAGGTTTCGATCTCCTAGTTCAAATGTGGGAAAAATTGTGTGCCTCCAACTTTGTGGTAACAGTTTGGAGAAGAACCCTGTGTTCTAGGCTTCGAGTTTGATTTAAAAATGAACAGAAGAGATAGATAGATATATACTATATTCATCCCAATGGGAAATTTACAGCAAGATGCATAAGGTATGCTAGTAGACTGCTCTTCGGCTTCATCCAGGGTCAAAGGTCATCAGCAGGAACCGTGTGGTGGACCAGAAAACTTCAGAAGCGGTGTGGAGTTTATTTCACACAAACTCTGAATATCATACCAGTAGACCACACAGCACAGATAATTAGACACAGCACCTTCTGGGACCAATGTAAAACCCAGCAGATCTGCTACAGAAACATTATGATCCACAAAAACAGAGATCACAGCATGTATTTCTGTCCCTTTTTCATGGCTCCTGCCTCGAAATCAATCCCGTCCCTTTATCACATTTTAGGTGCCTGTGGCTGGCGGCACTGAGATTCCAATCTCCTACAAGCCTTTTCTTCACGCTGCATTCTACCTTCTCTTTCTCTCTCCATATCTCTGCATCACTGTGTTTCATGTGTTTCAGTTCTCCCACACCACCCCACTGCTGCGCTCCCTTCACTGGCTTCCAGTAGCTGCACGTATCAGATTCAAAACACTGATGCGTGCCTACAAGGCCAAAAATGGACCAGCACCATCTTACCTCAGAGACCTCATCACATCTCGCACTGCACCACGCTGTCTGAGATCCTCCAGCACTGCTCGACTGGTACCACCTTCTCTCAGAATGAGAGGTAAGTATACTTCAAGGCTTTTCTCTGTTCTGGCACCGAGGTGGTGGAATGAACTTCCCCTAGATGTCTGTACAGCAGAGTCCCTGACTATCTTCAAGCAACGGTTGAAGACCTACCTCTTCCGGAAACACTTAAATTAGCACTTTCGAAGTTTGCTTTGTAGAAATCAAGAGTTATATTTATATGAAGTTTGTAATCTCGCGTACCAGTGTAGATTTATTCATTGCTAGAGACTCAAAGCACTTTTGTACGTCGCTCTGCACAAGGGCGTCTGCTAAATGCCGCAAATGTATATGTAAATGTTTAGGATCTCCTTCCATGTCACAGATGTGTCCTGAGGTCCTTCTCATTATGGTTAAAGGTAAGATTCGGTAAAGATTTTTTCTAGAGTGCAGCTTTTACTTCTCGTGGTGATATCAAAAAGTTTCTAGACTAATTTTGTAACGCCGACAGAAGGCAGCACAAGGCTGCATGCACAGTCACAGGGCGCACCAACCTTCACAAGTCAGTGTGACAAAAAACATCGTCCTGTGTACATCAGGAGCTGTGCATGTAGGTTTCCCACCGGAAACAACATGATCTGATTTCCACGCCCACCCTACTCAACAGAATTGTCTCCTGCAGACTTCGCCCTCTTCCTGGAGTCTTCTTTTCCCGTTTGGAAAAGAAGACTTCCAGCACACATTCCGGAAGTGGCAGGAACGTTGGGATCGATGTATTGCAATGCAAGGGGACTATTTTGAAGGTGATGGCATGAAAACGTAGATAAATAAAGTACTTACATGTAAACTTTGGTACCACCTCGTATTCACGTATTTACTTTACAGATAGTAATTTCCAGTTTATTGGAATAAAGCTAGTGTGTGTTCATTCAGAATACTAGGATAACAGTTTTGTCCAAACCATGTTAAACTTGAGGACACATATTGAATTCTTCATATTCCCAAAGAAAGAAAGATCCAGATTCTCTCCGAAAACAGCCATGCAGACATCATGTGGGCGGAGCTAAAGAGTTTTGCATATGGATCGTCTGCAATCTGTCACATCGCTATAAATAAACCAGGAACAAAGTGGTCTGAAATAGACATTGGCTAACCTTCAGATCCAGCTGTACATATTTGATCCAGAATCGGATCGCGAATCTGAAATTGAACATCAAAATCATGTGGGAAGTATTGAACAAGGTTCTTCTTCCCTCACATCCAAACACACACTGTGGAGATGTTCTTTTCGAGTGAGTCCTGCTGACGACTTCTGTAACCAAATAAAGCGCGGTGGTGGGAGTGTCATACACCCAAATCGCTTAGTGTCCATATTTAGCATGAAATTCCACCTCTTTAACAGTGTGTAACTCTGAATGCATGACATCGCATTAGAAAAACCCTTTAAATCCATCTCTACTGTACCTCACTCACTCACAGATGTGAAGGAGGCACGTTAGCCGAGTTCGTTTAATTAGAAAGGAAAGGAGGGGTGGATGAGAACAAGATTGCACAGTGGTGAGGGAAGACTAATCATGCCTTCTACCGGGTGGTGAGTTGCCGCTCGGCAAAATACCCACAATCCTTCACACTGCAGCTGCTGAATTTAGTCCTCATTAATGTCCTTCTACTAATTGATCTTTTATTTTCTCTTTCTTGTGTTTACCAGCCATAATGTATTTTAACTGCTATATAACTTTCATCTCTTCTCTCTTTCTTTTTGTTTATTGTCTGTGTTTGGTTACCCTAACGTTACAATAAAGAGCTCTTAGTTGGAGGAGCAGCTGCTCTCTATGGAACATGGAGAAGACGCTGGCGGGGGAAGCACGATGGTGCACTAGTAAAGTTACGACAGTAGGGATTTAGAACTTCCATTAATTTACTTGGCGAATCTCAGTTCATTGCCAAAAAAATGGATGAAACGATTCTTCTTAACGGAAAAAAGACTTTGCATGGTCCGCTGATCTCTGTTTTACTGAAACTTTGGCTCAGTCACTCAATCCCGGACAGAGGATTCCTTCTCTCAGGCTTCCACTTTGACCCAATTCTTGCTCTGTACACCTGGCAGCCTTATGGAACTCTGATCACCGCTTGGTTCATCTTATTCCAGCACACGCACAGAAACTAAAATCTAATGCCAAGCCGAACAGTGAAAAGATGGACCAGTGAGGCAAAGCAGGAACTACAAGACTGCTTTGACTGCACTGATTGGAGTGTATTTGTACTGGAACTGACAGTCTGGATGAACGGACGCTGTGACATCTTACAACAGTTTTTATGAAGACGTGGGTATGCCAACCTTCTGCACATTCAGTAACAACAAGCCATGGTTCACAGCCAAATTTAAACAACTTCGGCATGCCAAGGAGGATGCCCACAGGAGAAAGGACAAAGCCCTGTATAAGCAATCCAGGAACCTATTGACAAAGGAGATCAGAATAGCCAAAAAAAGCTACTCTGAAAAGCAGGTTTTCATCTCAAGATCCTGCATCAGTGTGGAAAGGCCTGCAAGATATCCCAAACCACAGGAGACCACCCCTCCCCACTGAAGCAAACTAAGACTTAGTTGACTGCCCAATCACACCTTTAGATTGGGAACCAATCTAAAAACTCCTCCCAGCACTCAAGTTTACGATTTGTGAAGAGGATGCGAATCGGCACTTCCAGAGACAGAAGACACGGTAAGCACCAGGCCCAGACTGTGTCTCCCCCTCCTGTCTTTAAGCATGTGCTGACCAACTGGCTCCTATCTTTAACAGATCACTGGAGCTGTGTGAGGTCCCCTCCTGTTTTAAACTCTCCACCATCATCCCAGTCCCCAAGAAACCCTCCATTACTGGACTGAATGATTACAGGCCTGTTGCTCTGATATCTTTCGTCATGAAGACCTTTGAGCAGCTGGTATCAGCCCACCTAAAGAATCAAACAAAACAGCTGTTGGATCTGCTATAGTTTGCCTACTGAGCAAACAAATCGGTGGATGATGCAGTCAACATGGGGCTGCACTACATTCTTCAACACCTTGACTGCTCAGGGACATATGCTCGGATTCTGTTTGTCGACTGCAGGTTAGCTTCTAATACAATAATTCGGAAAATTCTCCACTCCAAAAGCACACTATACCATTATACCACTATACTCTGCCATCTGTCAGAACGTCTTTGGGTGCGGGAGCATTTTTCTTTCACTTTAACTAGGAGACCCAAACCTGCTCCAGCATGACAATACCCCTCCAAAAAAAAAGCCAGCTCCATGAAGATATGCTTTACATAGTTCGGAGTGGAAGATCTTCTGCTATAGAGCTCTGACCTCAAGCTTATTAAACACCTTTAGGATGGCTTTACTGACCTCACAAACACCATTGTGGCTGAATGAATCTCCACAAAATCTAATGAAACATCTTCCCAGAAGAGTGGCGCTTATGATAACAGCAAACAAGGAGTAAATGTGAAATGTTCAAAAAGCACATACTCATCTTATGGTCAGGTGTCCACAATTATATATTGGCCCTGGGGTTCCATGAAATTCCAGAGTAAGAACGGGCGCTTTGAGGATGGATTTGGACTGTAGTTAATGTCAACAGTCTGCTACACTGATTCAGGACTACAGTTTGCTTCTGATCACCATCACTGCACCTCAACATCGTTTATCTGCAATAAATGGACATTCAGTGCCACCCAGATGAAGATGGGTTCCCTCTCGAGTCTGGTTCCTCTGAAGGTTTCTTCCTTATGCATCTCGGGGAGTTTTTCCTTGCCACAGTCACCACCGGCGCGCTCATCAGGGACAAACTTACACTTATAAAGAACATCTTAATCATTTTTTCACCACATTATCTGTGTAAAGCTGCTTTGAGACAATGTTCATTGTTAAAAGCGCAATAAAATAAAAGGACACCCCTCCGTTCCTGTCATATGTGGTTCTTCTCCAAACTGTTACCACAAAGCTGGAGGCACACAATTGTATTGGACGCCTTTGGATGCAGAATAATACATTTTTGCGTTCATTGAACTTGGAAACCAAAACCCATTCCAGCATGGAAATGCTCCTGTGGACAAAGCGAGCTCCATGAAGATCTGCTTCACATTGTTTGGAAAGGACGATCTTGACTTGCCTGATATAGAGCTCTGACCTCAACCCTTTTGGATGAACACTGACTGCACCCCAGGCTTCCTCACCTCACCTACATCAGTACCTGACTTTACTAACACCCTTGTGGGTGATGAACACAAATGCCCACAAGCACACTCATAAAATCTAGTGGAACATTTTCCCAGAAGAGTGGATGGAATTATAAGAGCAAATTAAGACTAAATGTAGAAGGCGATCCTCAAAAAGCACATACCAGACTTAGGACCAGGTGTTCGCAAACATTTGGCAACATAGTGTTTAAAGTTAACCTTGTTTACTGCTAAAAAGAGTATTTTATTTACGTTTTACTGATAAAGGGAAAAGTAGCCGTGTTGATTTGAAGTCACTCCATGCCTCGGAGACCGTCCTCAGTTCCTGAGCAGTAGTGGAGGAGGAGTTTTCTCTTAGTTTTTTTTAGATTTACATTTATGGCACTTGATGCACTTATCCAGAGCGGCAGTTATCTCAGTTATACCATTGATCAATAAGGGACTTGCTTGAACTCATGACCTTCCGATCCAAAGTTAAACATCTTATCAACTGAACCACCACTTCCCACTTCCTCCCTTCTGATCAGAGGTTGGGAATTCTGAGTTATGACCTCTAGTTGAATTGAGAAAAGTTCTCGGTTCAGATGGCAATGGTACAGAGATGGATTATTCGGATTATATGAAATAATAATAATAAAAAAAAAAAAGTTCTGTAGGTTTTGTTGGGGAGAAAAAACTGAATCGTGAAATCTCGACTCGGACGACTATTAAGTCGATCGAATTAAAATGCAAATGAATATGCGAGACCTGGTGGTCGCTTCATTTCTAACTGGATGATTGAAGCGAGATTTGCGTAAAAGCAACAGTGAGGGGAAAAAAGAAACGAGGCTCCTGAAAACGCAGACCTGAAGGTGATTGGAGACTCATGAATTCTCTCTAACGCTTTTGGGTTCCTGTGTTTAGATTTTGAAGAAATCTGACAGTTTGTAAATTACTTTTTTTCCTCCACAAACGCGAGACATTAACATCTGTTTATTCTTCGGACATGAATAGCCAATCGCCTGGAAGATACCAGCCCGGCCTGTAGGTGATGCTAAGGGTCCTGTTCTCCAACTGAAGGTTCACCAACACTCTAACAGCTCTGGTATTTGAACATGTACAAGCTCCTCCTTCCTAACAACAATCTCGCTGTGTGCCAAACCCTGCTGGCAGACTTGCAAGTCTTCGAGGTTTTAAGGGAAATAAAATTATGTAAATGGAGGCAGAGTTCCTGACCACAGCTCTAAAACACATTTGGCAGAAGAGCTGTTGTGCAGGCAGTGAAAGAAAGTTAGCACTTGCTGACTAACAGATAAAAGCAGCAGCAGAACTCCTCAATCTGGGACCTAGAAAGCTGGCTCAGCATATTTTTGTCTCTCCTGTTCCATCACGCTGTGTTCTGCTCGCCGTGTACGTGTCCATGCTGAGTCAGGTGGTGTACTGGTGCTGAATGAAAGTGTGGTGAGATGTGTGGTGTGACGAGGAGGAGATATGAAGATCATGAAGTATTGTTCGGAAACCATGAACTTCTTAAATAAAGTTTGCAAATATATTCAAAAATATAAAAAGATTAGTCTGTATTTGCATGCTGAAGATAAATAACGCTCACACACACACACACACACACACACACACACACACACACACACACACGGAGATGCTCTAGTTGGACGCTTCAGCTAATTTAGAATGCTGTCTGCTCCCAGTGCTAAATAAACAAGATGCCTGTCTAAACATGTCCGAGTTACACACACACACACACACACACACACAATACATACATATAGTACACTCTAAACACTGTCACACAAACATTCTAAACACCCACACACAGTACCTACTCACAGTACACTGTTCACACACAGTATACACACATGCTACAAATATAGTTCACTGTACACACACACACGCACGCACACACACACACACACACAGTATACTGTGTATATTTACAGTACACTGTACACACCCACACATGCAGTACATTCAGTATGCACACACATTACATACATAGTACACTGTACACCCCCCCCCCCCCCCCCCCCCACACACACACACACACACAC
>JAAIIK010000451.1:2577156-2587983 GCA_014706435.1 Silurus glanis | reverse complement strand
CACACACACACACACACACACACACACACACACACACACACACAGTATATACTCACAGTACAATATACACATACACTCACATACATATAATACACTTTACACACTATACACCCACACACACAAACTATACATACACATAGTACACTGTACACCCACACACAGTATATACTCACAGTACACTATACACCCACACAATACACACACACACTTCTTCTATCGGCTTCTCCCATTAGGGGGCGCCACAGCGGATCATCCGTCTCCAAACCCCCTGTCCTCTACATCTGCCTCTTTCACACCAACCACCTGCATGTCTTCCCTCACCACATCCATAAACCTCCTCCTTGGTCTTCCTCTTTTCCTCCTTCCTGGTGTCTCCATCCTCAGCATTCTTCTACTGATATACCCCATGTCCCTCCTCTGCACATGTCCAAACCATCTCAATCTCGCCTCCCTCACCTTGTCACCAAAACATCCTACATGTGCTGTCCCTCTAATAAACTCATTTCTAATCTTGTCCATTGTCGTCACTCCCAATGAAAATCTCAGCATCTCTCACACACACACACACACACACACACACACACACACACACACACACACAGTACATACTCACATTATACTGTACACACAGTATACACACACAACCAATCTCACTTTTTCTCTTTTGCCACTTTATCTGGATCCCCACCCCCCAATCATTAATACCCTACAGACAGATCAGGACTGATTTGCAGGTGACGACACCACGGTGCAATTTAGAGGGAGGAAAATGTGTGTGAAAGCTCTTCACCCCACACTTCCTTCTTCCACCATAATGCACAGGAATCCAAGTTAAAGGTAAAACTGTAGACACGCTGCACCATACAATCCAACAACATGGTATACGGATATAATATACTATATATATATAAAACATAAGTGTAATATTCTAACAATCGACTTTGCAAAGTGAGCAACAGTGCACAAAATCAGAAGCCAGGAATGTGAACGAGCCTGAATGGAAAATCTTTTTCTCTCATGTAAGACTGAGAACAGGAGAGATGTGATCAGACTGCATCACCCCCACCGTCAAACATGGAGGTGGAAGCTTAACGGAGACGTATTCTCGAAAGTGAAAAAAATCCTGAACCAACACGGCTCCAATTCCATAAAACTGAAGGTTCAGAAAACATCAGTCTGTATGTTCACACTTACAGGATGATAAAATCGGTCATTTAAATTCAAAATAAATACAATAAAAATACCAGGCGATGTATTCAGGTAAAGATGCGGCCGAGACTAAACGTATACGCGTAAAACGTGTCCTCCTTCAGGTGTCCGTGTTCCAGGCAGGTGTATGAGATTGTGTACACACAATCCAATTTATGGGGGCGGAGACGGCCGTAATCAAGAGGGACGTGCAGGTGTAGCTCACGTAATTCAATATTTGCCCCTCAGATTGAATTGTGTGAAGGCGATTGGGTCGATGTGATGGGCTCGGTCTCGATGTGCTGCAGGAGGAGGATAAGACACGGCGTGAGGCTCGATGTGCATAAGTGCACGCTATTAGATGGAGAAAGAAAAAACCCAGCAGGGACGGAGAAAGGACGCGTTTTCCCATCGTTACTCTGAAGTGGTCCGTTTTTGACCTGTCCCTGGACTTATAGAGCACCATCACAGGTCATGTCGCATTCCAGGGAAACAGGAGGTGATAAAGTGTGCAAATTGCATTAATTGTATATGGTCTAGACGTCCTGCATCTCCATTTTTCTGTCTTCAGGAACTTAGAAATGGAATAAATGAACCGAATTGCACTGAAGGGAAAATTCTGGAAACTACAATAAAGCGGAATCCCACCTGTGACACCATGAGGATGGAGAGGAAATCCCTACAAAAGACCAGCAAATGCATTTATTTACTACCCTGGTATAGGATCCTTCAAAATTAGGTTTCATAAAATAAAAACCTCAATCAAATAAAACAAACCTCTGTTTACATCTACATTAAACCCTATTCACATTTAGTCTCCATTTGCTGTTATAATAAGCTCCACTTTTCTGGGAAGATGTTCAAGATTTGGAGATTTGTGGAGCTACAGACACAAGGGTGTTTGTAGAGTCAGGTACTGATGTAGGTGAGAGAAGGAGGCCTGGGGAGCCGTCAGCGTTCACATTCATCCTGTTCAATAGGGTTCAATTTTCCACTCCAACCCATGCAAAGCAGATGATTCGAGAGCTGGAACATGTTCAGGTCTCTGAGTTCAAGTGAAGGGGAAAATTTCATGCCACCACATCCAAAGACATTCTATACAATTGTGTGCTTCTATTGTGTGGTAACAGTTTGGGGGAAGAATCACTGTGTTGTCCTTTAAGGCAGTGGTCCCCAACCTTTTTTGCGCCACGGACCAGATTCATGTCAGACGATATTTTCATAGACAACAAAATAAAATGATACGATCGGCATAGAAACTGGTCTTTTCTAAATATAATAATAAATGTGAATCCACTGTGTTGTTTTGTTGTTTATTTTGCTAGCTTGAGGGGTTTGAATTTAGCAGTAATGTATTATGTGTTAGCAGCCGGAGCCCCTTTATGAAGGTAGCGGATGGAGGTAAGACATGTGATCGAGGCATCATGACCTGCATCAAGAGTGAGTCAAAGACAGATGTGGTGGAGAAAATACGGTAATTTTCCTAAATAAAACATCGTTCAGAATCAGATAATAAATAAAACGGAAATAATGTAAGTTATTTATTCTTTCTGTGTGGCCCGGTACCAATTGACCCACGGACCGACGCTGGTCTGCGGCCCGGGGGTTGGGGATCACTGCTTTAAGGGATTTAACTTTTGAATATCTGGTTTAAACATTTGTAAAATATATTCAGGTGTAAAGTTAAAACCTAGTTTCTGTAGTTTATAGTTGCTTTATTTGTAAAAAAAAAAAAATATATTATTGGTCATGTGATAAGGTTTCCTGTTTGGTCACTTCCTGCTAGCTTTTCCCGCTTCTGTATGAAAACTAGGAGGTGTAGTTTCTTCTCTATAATTTTCCTTGCTTCCAATATAAAGCACCAGAGCGCCAATGCCCAGAGTTCATTTCTATCTCTCTAGAAGTGTTTTTAAAAAAAATAAATAAATAAATAAAAAAGGAGGGGAAAAAAATTACATATTGGTCATTAACTGTTAAAAAGATGTTCGATAAGCTGTTAAAAACGGTTGTTTACTATTGCGTGCAAGTTAATAACATTGTAGCTGCTACTACAGCGTGAACAGCGGTGTACATTTATGTAACAGTCACTTGGCGGGAGTGGGAGCTCAGTGGTTAAGGTGCTGGGTTACTGATCGGAAGGTTGGGGGTTCAAGCCCCGGTATCGCTAAACTGCCACTCTTGGGCCCTTGAGCTCATGACCTTCTGATCGGAAGTCCAACGCTTTAAATAAACTCCCCTTTATTCATTATCTCTCTTCTGCAGTGAACAAAATAAAATACAATTAAATAAATGTAGCCTGCCATGTTATTGAGGAATCACCCCCCCAAATGACTTCTGAACAGCTACTCGTGGTGGACAAGTGAACAGACTCCATTAAAAGCGAGCAAAAACAGAAATAAGTAGAAAAAACTCCAGGTGCACAATGTGCAAATCTGGCCACGATTTGGTCGTCCGAGTCGGATTTAGAAAAATCCAAAAAGATTCCTATAATCCTCGGCTAAAATCTGTGTTTTCTTCGATCGCTGGTTTGTTCACCGGCAGCCGAATAATAGCCGCTACGATCGTTTATTTCCTCCGATGAAATTCTGGGGGTTTCAGAATATTGTTTTCAAGTCGTATGGCGTTTTTATTGTCCAGGCATATCGTGCAAAGATTAGCGCCACAGTGTTGTTGTTTGCCGCTAGCTGCCGGGCTGAACGGGTCATGGATAGGCGACGGAAAACTTCCGACTGCTGTGCAGTCCGATATAATGACATCCTAGATCCTACAGTGTGACACGGGGATCATGTTCGTACAATCTGAAACAATCGCAAAGGACTATTACAAATCGCACAGTGTGCAGCCGGCATTAGGAAAATGTCTGACTGGGATTCCGTACTGCTGTGCATGATCGTGCATATAGTGTTATTTATGTCTGTACTTTTGAAAGTCACTAACAGCTGGAACCAAATTCCTTGTGTGTCAAACACACTTGGCCAATAAACCTGATTCTGATGAGAAACAAATTGAACAGTCCTGATAATCAGAGAAGAAGATTGCAGTTTGAGGATTAAGAGCCTTGCTCATGGGACCAACAGTGGCAGCTTAGTGATGGTGGGATTTAAACTTACAACTCACTGAGCTCCTCTTTCTCAGTCTGATATGGAACCAAATAAATATGTAGTGGCATAAAGACTTTCCTGGTGTAGAGCTGCATGGAGAGCCCTCATCACTCTCAAACCCTTCCCACTTGTAGAAACACAGTTGCATTAAGGTCTGAATCCTCTGTAGGATCTGCAACAGCTTCTCCAGACCGTCGACCTGACAGCTTTCATTACCCCACTGACGAGTCCTTCAGAGCGTGGAGTGGGAGAATGTGAGTGTGTGGAGAAAAAGCAGGAGGTTCAGGCTCTGAGTGTGTATTACACCAGGGTTCCTGATGTGGAGGAAATGTCTGCATTGTGACTGCAGTACGCCACAAGCCCCCCGCAGCACCCTCGGTATATCCTTAACATTTAGCTAAACTGTTCACACGCGACGCAAACGAGGAAACGCGACACAACAAAGCTGGATGAAGGAATTAAAAGTCTTGGATGCACTTCGTTTGGATCGGGTAAACCTCGAACGTGGGATACAGAGGGAGGAAATGCAAACCCCGAGATCATTAACCTTCACACCTGTCATTTGTGTAAGCATTTGAATGCACCTGCATGACAGGTTCTAAAGCTTACAAGAGAGGACAAGCTGCCCGGTTTCCACACACACACACACACACACACACACACACACACACACACACACAGGGGTATTTTTCAGTGATTAATCCTAGTAATAAATATATAAGTTCCTGTAGTGATGGATAATGCCACAAATCAGAAAAGAAGAAAAAGAGAGAAAACAGACAACGAGGTGACCCCTGGAAGACAGTCTTTAACACGAGGTCATTCCAAGTAACCCGGGTCACAGCTGTTCCCCGTGTAACAGGAGCAGAAAAAACCCCAGAAAGATAAAAAGAGGACAAATACGGAGACTGAATTTCATTCATTTTTTTTTTACTTTTACCTTCCACTCATGGAACTGGGATTAAAAATTCTCCCATGCCTGAATGGTTCCTTACTGCTTTGACTGCCGTAACATCAGTCGCATTCACACACCGAGACGAGCAAGTCCTTTTCCCAGCTGGTGCCGCGTGCGCTACAACAAGTAGGATTTGTACTGACCTGGCAACATGGTTCATCCATTACTCCCCCACCAATCCACAGCTGCTGAGGCTATCCATACGTGTGTACATGTGTACACGTTTGTACGCACGTGCGTTCGTCCTGTCAGCAGTGCGGGCAGAGCGGAGAAATCATGGTGCTGCGCTAGTGTGTGTGTGTGTGTGTGTGTGTGTGTGTGTGTGTGAGAAAGAGAGCGAGAGGAAGCTGGTGCAGGAGCTTAACAGAACCCAGGGAGCAAAGCAATGCTGAATGTGTGTGTGTGAGAGAGAGGGGGGTGAGAGAGAGAGTGTGTGTGTGTGTGTGTGTGTGTGTGTGTGTGTGTGTGTGTGTGTTTGAGTGAGAGAGAGCCTGCAGAAAGGCTGAGCATATGCTTACACTCTTCTGCATGTCTCGCTCACCCTCCCTCACCGTATACTCTCTCCCCTCTCCATCATATATGTAAAAAAAAAAAAAAAAAAAAAAACCCACATCACTCATTTGCTTCTATAAAATAGAAACTCTTACACACACGGTTTGTTCCAAAGAGCATGTATGCAAGCAAAGATGAGATGTACAGTCAGTAAACACAACGCTGATGTACAGCATATATTTGTGCGTGTGTGTGGATTTACTTCATCGGCTCTGCTGTGTATACGGTGTAATGTGTATTGATCAGAAGCCAAAGCACGCCGGTTGATCCAGTGTAGTGCACAGCGGCGTGGAACGCAACCTTCAACCGCAAAAATCGCCAGATCTACACGATTCCAGGTTTGAGAAAAAAAAAAGATAGAAAAGTAAATAAAAGGACGTGGGAACTCCGATCGGGAGGTCGTGGGTTCAAATCCCATCTCCACCAAGCTGCCACTGCTGGGCCCTTGAGCAAGACCGTTAACCCTCAATTGCTAACATGTATAACAGGTACCGTATTTTTCGGACTATAAGCTGCTACTTTTTTCCCACGTTTTGAACCCCGCGGCTTAAACAACGAAGCGGCTAATTTATGGATTTTTCCTGGGTTTTTCCCGGTTTCACAAACTTCAAGCCAAAAAACTGAGCGACATAACATTAGACCAATGAAATTTCCGAACGGAAAAGAAAAAAAACGCACCTCACCTGTTTCTCACCAGAAAAAATGTTTTTTTTTAAAAAAAACGCACGGCGATGCCAAAAGATAAACTCCAGAGAGAAATAGTTGTGAAAGGAAGGAGGAAGACAGTGAACAATGACTTACTTGGTGGGCTACTGTTTAGATACAAGCCGTTGTAGTGCGTTGAGTCTGGGTCATGGGAGAGCTCGCTAACTCCAGTTGCAACAGAAATCATATAAGCACAGACAGGTTTCCAAAACTCATGCTTTTTTATTTTTCTTGGCAACAGCGTTATGGGTTAGTCAAAGAAACTAATAAGGACATAATCCTCGTCTTGAACACATGCAGTAATAGCGGAAAAATGCTGTGCCGGTCTATTCCAAAAATACCGCTATGCTCCTAATAGAAGCGCAACATATTTCACCCGTTACACCGTGTAACGTGTCTTTCGTTAAAGCCTGTGTAAAGTTCATTAGTGTAGACAAGACCTGCGGCTTATAGACAGGTGCGGCTTATTTATGTTCAAAATAAAAATATTTGTAAAATTCAGTGGGTGCGGCTTATATATGGGTGCGCTTTATAGTCCGGAAATTACGGTAATTGTAAGACGCTCTTGACAACATCTTCTGCCAAATGCCACAAAATAAAATGCGATACAAAACTGTTTTTATGTCTCCAATCGAAACCTTAAATCGCCAGTTTAATTTCTTTCAACTGCAAAATGCCTGAAATGTTTACTGTAATGAATAAGAAATGACTTGTCCATTATCTGACACTTAGTAGATGCACGAGTTATTAGACAGAGACAATGAAATAATCTACAGAATCATCCGAGTCGAAAAAACTAATGAAATAACACTTGCCGTTGTGAGATTTAACTGATAAAAATGCTCAATCCTAGAGGAATTCCACAGGGTTTTATCTGAGTGAACTTATTATAAATGTGGTTTTGGGTGTTCAGCCAGCCAGCTGTGATATTCCTATAAGTGAAATCTAATCATTATGGAAATGTCAGGGCACCAAGGCTCTGGCAATCAAAGAGGAACAAGAGGAGCTGATTTGATTGGATGTTGAGCAGCATGATTTACCACACCTCCTGATGATGTATTCTTTGGTTATGACCTACAAAATTGGGACAAAAACGATAAAAATATTTCTCTCACACTCCGGGGTGCCAGTCGTCCTGCATTTGTTTTTGCATAGTTCCAAATATAAAGCTGGTGAGGTTCATGACTCTTCTTACAATTCTATCAATTCGGTTTTCAGCTCATGCAGTCCCAAAACACTTCACACTTTACCGAGCCATGCGTTCAAAATGAGCCGCACTGAATCATACAGAATGAACGGTGGAAGCAGCTGCTTTGAACCCCTCAGGCCCACAGCATCAGCACTGGGCAGCAACTCAAACACAAAATTACACAATTTTATATTTAGATTCGGTGCCTGGCTCATTTTCAGCTGCATCTAAAACTCGCTTTTTCTGCTGTATGCACCTTTTATTCAGCACTTTATTTATTCCAATGAATTTGACTCGTGAACAAAGTCCACAGCAATCAAACAGCCACTAGCAGCAATAAACATGGCTGAGATCACAGAAGAGAAGAAGCAGGGCCTGATAAGCAAATTATCGCTGTTCGAGAACTAGTCAGATGCACTATGGAGCTCAGAATGAGAAAAACCCCCAAAATAAATTACATTTTATTCATTTTTATTTGTAGAGCGCTTTTAACAACAGCCATTATCTCATTATTTTAGCAATTCCAGGGCTTAAAATAACCCCGACTTAAAAGGGAACCCGTCCTCATCACCGACTTTCCATTCATTACAGTTCCATCATTGTTGAGGCGCTGTTCAGTGATAGGTGCTGAAATGCAGAACTGTTCATGCAACCTGTGGTCCTGAGCACATTGTAGCAACGTGGTTGATATTAATTCCAGTCCAAATCCATCCTCTTGAGTTGCTCAGGAACTTCAAGGATCTTTAGGCTGTTGAGGTGGAACCATTCCCAGCTGCACACTCAGCATTCAGAAAAAAAAACATGGCTGAGATCACAGAAGAGAAGAAGCAGGGCCTGATAAGCACATTATCGCTGTTCGAGAACTAGTCAGATGCACGATGGACCCAAAAGGTAAATTACATTTTATTAATTTTTATTTGTAGAGCGCTTTTAACAACAGCCATTATCTCATTATTTCAGCAATTCCAGAGCTTAAAATAACCCCGACTCAAAAGGGAACCCGTCTTCATCACCGAATTTCCATTCATTACAGTGCCATCATTGTTGAGGCGCTGTTCAGTGATAGGTGCTGAAATGCAGAACTGTTCATGCAACCTGTGGTCCTGAGCACATTGTAGCAACGTGGTTGATATTAATTCCAGTCCAAATCCATCCTCTTGAGTTGCTCAGGAACTTCAAGAATCTTTAGGCTGTTGAGGTGGAACCATTCCCATTCTCAGAAAAAAAAACATAGCCGAGATCACAGAAGAGACTTGCAAAGGGACACCACACATTATCGCTGTTAGGTACACCATGGAGCTTGGAGTGAAGAAGACCCCAAAGCTAAATGCAATGATGATGAAGTAGGAGAGTTTCGGCAGCTCAAATCAGTTCTCCGAGATCATCTAATGGAAGTGAAAGTAAAAGTTTGGACATCAGCTCAATGTCTGTCTGGCTGGAAAAACAGAGACGGCTGGAAGAAACCGTTCAATATGAATGCTGGACTTTTTTTTAATTTAATGTCTTGTTGGAGTTCTGAGGTTACAGTTACAATGATTCAGGGATTTACTGTAGAAGAAAATAGTTGTGTATGATATTTCAAAATATGATAAAAGTGCCTTTTTTTTATGCTTGGCAAGCGACAGAATGTTCTCGACGGGGAAGTCTCCACCACCCACATGTCTAGTCTCTTCAACTCATTAATTAGTACGTCTGAAATACCATTAAAGTGCACTTTGAACAATATAAAAAAAAAATATGTAAAAGTAGTTTAGTAGTAGTTAAGGCGCTGGGTTATCGATCGGAAGGTCTGGGGTTCAAGCCCCGGTATCGCCAAGATGCCACTCTTGGGCCCTTGAGCAAGGCCCTTAACCCTCTATGCTCCAGGGGACCCTTACGAGAAAAATAAATCAAGGACCGTGACGTCGGAGTGACGTGGGGCCGCCTTCCCGTGGGCTCACCACCTGCAGGAGGGACCGTAAGGGACCGGTGCTGAGAGGATTGGGCAGCAGTCGAAGGCGGGGGTCTTGACAACCCGATCCCTGGACACGGAGAAGTGTCTAGGGAATCTGCTTAGACTGCTGCCCCCGCGACCCGAATTACGGATAAGCGGGAGAAGATGAATGAATGAATGAGTTTAGATGTTTGACCTTTGTCAAAGTAGTCAATTCTATATGAAATCAGTTCTTTTGTTGGCTACAGTGATAATCTTATTTAAGTCATACAAGCATTGAACCAGAAAGATCATGCTAACAAAGACAACCCAAGAACCTAGTGATAGAGATGAACCAGGAAGCAGCAGTCCTCAAGAAGGATGTGAAAACAATGCAGTGTTCTAAAAGTTAATTCTTGTGCAAGTGTATATCAATTGGCTAAGAGTAAATCTCATGTACATTTTATGACAGAAATGGTCAAATCAGCTGGTTTGTCAGGATCTTCTTGACCATGTTCATCCATCTGCTGAAGTCAGGGTTAGATCTTCCGTCCGTCGTTCCTTCCGTCTTTCGTTCTCTCCTTCCGTCGTTCCTTCCTTATTTCTTTCCTCATCCAAGCTGCTCGTTGAGAAAACGAATTCGGTTTCTAACCATTTCATTCGTAGAGCACTTTAAAAAATAGACATTGTCTAAAGCAGCTTTACAGAGAAAGAGGTTATAATGTTGGAATATAAACGTTTAGTAAAAATAAGTTTGTTTCTTGTAGTTGTAAGTTTATCTTTAATGAGTGAGCGAGTGGCGACTGTGGTGAAGGAAAAACTCAGAGATGTCACGAGGAAGAAATCAAAAAGACTCAAAAGGGGAACCTCGTCCTCCTCATCATCACAGTGTCCCTTCATTACAGTTCCAGATCACAGGATCGAACAGGAAATGACACGAACCCCTGAACCCTGACTGAGTGGACAATCTAAAGACTGACGGACTAAATAGTTTGCAACTTTGAAAGAACCGCGACCAAAAATTACTCAACGCTGTGAATCTTTACATCTCAGGCGCTCCGAAAGAGACACAGACGAACCGATCGATACTGCGATAACACTATAGCAGTGTGTGAGAGCTGTAACTGAGATCATCTACTCAATATACTGATGTGCGCACACACACACACACGCACACGCACACACACACACACACACACACACACACACACACACACACACACAC
>JAAIIK010000451.1:2544276-2562840 GCA_014706435.1 Silurus glanis | reverse complement strand
ACTTCATTACTTCCCACCTCTCCCTAAAAATTCCATCTGGACTGCAACAAGTTGGCATTTACATCATGATGCATCGTATTTTAACATTTTTCAACATAAAAAAAAAACAATTTATATAAATATATAATTATTAGTAGAAGCTTAAACTATTATTATTTAGAAAGTGACCAATAATTTGTGACCAATATTTGATATGTAGATTGATTTCTCCTCTCTTCCTGGAGACACAACAGGAATAGAACATCTGGTTTTATTTCCTTGTTATTCTTATTTCTTATTCTTTTTGCACTATGAAAGGCGTGTGTGTGAAAAGGCCATGCGTTAGAAGTCAGAAGCCACTTAAGTGAACTGATGATTTGCTGTCGGTCTGAACCAAAGAAATAAAGGGAACCATAATGAATTGCAGAGCATCATATTTTTCCCATTGAATCGCACTGCATCAGTAGCTGCTTCAAAGGTATCTTTCATGTATCGTATGTAGGAATAAATCGCATCAGCCTCAGTTATGGAGTTGCACCTCCCAAATATTTGATGCTGACGGACCAAACGGTAATTGACATGGAGGTAGACTTTATACAAAGGAAAAATAAAAGAACAAGGACCATTGTATTTTTGGGTTTCAGGAAACATATTGGCAAAGTAGAGCTGCAGACAAGAAAGTCAGAGAGATTTTGATGTTTCTGTAAAAATCCATTAACGATCTTAAATGATTTTACTGCTTTTGTTTTTTTTTTCAACTTGGATAATTATTTCTGAGACTAAAACAAGCAAGTACAAGACAGCAGAGTCTAATCACCGCTGAAATGCAGCAGCAGTTTGGCTGGATGAGTGACGAACAAACAGACATGCTTGAAGTGAGAGGAGAGCCAAGAAAGTGACTAAAGAATCTGAGACTGAGAAAGTGGCACAAGCCCAGACCGATTCTCAGCTGCCAGCCAGTGATGCCCTCTTGGGGGGAGTCAGACACACAGCATAGTAGAGCAGGGAAAGCGCAAGGTGCACACACACACAGACACACTGATAAAAAGGTAAATAATAAGGGCAATAGGGCAGATGGTAACAGCCAGACATTGGCTTTTCACTGTCATCATTGCAAAGCTCCCATGGGCTGATGGTGCCCTCAGGACTGGTAACACACTTGATTCAGTTTGAGGACCATAATGGCACTCATCTAGAACCACAGACATCATTCTTTAAGTACCACACTACTATATGGACAAAGTATTGGGACACTTGGCTTTTCCAGCCATATGTGGTTCTTCCCCAAACTGTCACAAAATTTTCCCTCCATTCAAAACCTGTTCCAGCATGACCGTGCCCCCGTGCACAAAGCAAGCTCCATGAAGATATGCTTTGCATGAGTTGGAGTGGAAGATCTCCTGTTTATAGAGCTCAGGCTTTAACCCTATTGGGATGAACTGGAACGATGACTGCACCCCAGAAATCCTCACCTCACCTACACCTTACTTCCAGACGATTGGAGGGTGTTATGATAGCAAATGGGAACTAAATTTTGAAAAAAATCGTTGAGAAAAAAAAACAAAACAAAAAAAACGACTCTTATGGTCATGTCAGTGTGTGGTGTAATTTAATTGAAATGGTAAACTTTAATTATGGTAATACTATGGGAGGAGTAGCTCAGTGGTTAGGATGTTCTGATCAGAAGGTCCTGAGTTCAAATCCCAGCACCAATAAGCTGCCACACCTGGGCCCTTGAGCAAAGCTCTTATATCTTATCTCTAGATAAGGGCATGTGGCAAATACTGGAAATGTAAATCCACAGCGACTTAGATCAAGTGGTTTTGATTTTGGACTTCTGATCGGAAGGTTGCGAGTTCAAATCCCAAATCCCAGTTAAGGTGGGATTTTGTATAAACGAGATAACTAAGTCGCTCTGGATAAGAGCATCTGCCAAACGCCTTAAATGTAAATACATAAATATATATAATCTGTAATGTATTATTTATTTGATTACTTTATAAACCTATGATTATTTACCAATCTGGAATAAATGATGGCTGTTTTTTCTAATGCATCAGTAACCCTGTAACAAAAAGGTTACACTGCATCTAACTGAAGACGAGAAAGGATTAGCAGTGTTTCAGACACTATGCTATTGATGCCACCGATTCAGCAGCCCTGCCAGCATCTCTCCAAGAGGTCTCGATTATCTGCAAACGCAACACGCCGCTCCTGCACACGCACATCATTGCGGTAATTTAACAGCAAAGCGGTTGTGTGAGAACATAAGGAGGTTCGGAAATACAACACTGATTTGGGGGGCTATGGGACACGGCTCTGTTCACCAACTCCATGCATTTCATCAAATACATTCCAGATGTCTGGAAACACCTTTTCGAAACGCATGGATGTTTCCTAGAACATGTTTGTCTCTAACAGAAGAACTTGTGTGAGATGGAGAACAGGAGAGATGTTGTTAGCAGACTGCTTCACCCTCATAGTCAAACATGGAGGTGTAATGGTTTGGGGTTGTTTTGGAGCAGGGAAGTTTGGAGACTTGATTCAGAAAGTGAAAGGAACGCCATTCCATACTTCACCGTTACACCATGCAATTCTGTCTAGACTGCGGCTCATTGTGCCAGACTTCACCGTACAACAAGACGATGAGCCGAAACGTGCTGCACGTCTGAGCAAACAGTCATGATAACAGAGTGATCTCTATTATGGAACGACCTGCCCAGTCACTGCACCCTAAATCCTATTGAACTGCTCTGGGATGAACTGCATTACAAGAAAGAATTCTCCAACTATCTATCTTTCCCAAGTTTTCCAAGAGGCACGGCAAAGTGTTTCATCTGGACGTTTGGAGAAAAAAAGAACGTGAAAAGCTGTTCTTCTAAAGTGGAACGTCTGGAATTTTATAGATTTGTTTGGTCAAAGTAAACCTTTACATCGGTACATTTCCGGGTTCCGTTGCATAGAAACAAAACAAACGTGTGTGTGTCAATCGAACAACAAACAGAGGCGCTGTATCTTGATGCAACATATGAACATCTTGCCTCGGGATTTAGGAGTGAAAGGCTTCCTATTAACTTTGAATTAGCTAAATAAATCATATTTACTGAAGCTCATTACACTCTCCTGCTCTGCTGACTCTCGGATTTCTCCTACTTTTAACTTTTTGTTCTGGAGGTGCAAAATATCGTGTTTAGCCTCGAAATGATTTTTGGCCAAGGACAAAAAACAACTTTTAGCCTGAAAACATCTATTTTGCCACTCGTCATTTCCCTTAATAATAATAATTAATGTAAATCCAGAACCAGGATAAATGCTTCTTGCTGCACTTTACAAACCCACCACACTGTTGCTCCTTGAGCTGACTGATGTCTGAAAATGAATGACCCACCTTCAAGATCCCTCACCCTTCATACACACCCACACACGCACAGACAATAGGCAGCCTTTGCAGAGTTTCTCCAAGCCACTGCTCTCGCATCAGCCCCGGGACAGATGGTGGCATTCAGTCATTCTAAAGTGCACATAAATTGCGAGCTGAAATGCCATGCCAGCACCGTGGCATGAATATGCTGTTGCAGTCGAGCAGATGTTAAGGAGAGATTTAGTAGCATTAATTTTTTAAGAGACAATGAAAACGTGGGAGCGAAAAAAAAAACCTCCTACAAAAAAAATAAATACACATGCTTTAAAAAAGACAGATGACGGTCTTATCTTTAATGACGTGTGAAATCGGAGCGAAAATAACCCGAAAACTGCCGTCAGCAAAACCTTTCGCGATGGAGTCCAACTACAAGGCCGGCGCGAGTAATTCCATTGTTACGACTTTTACAAAAGTTTTCCCGCATCTGACTCGCTCTATACGTGCACTAGATTAGGCTTATCTTAATCCAGGAGCTCGTGGGTGTTTTATATGGAGAGATTAAGCAAACTGCTGACACTTTTACAGCCCCTGAAGGCTTCAACGGTGGCTTTCGGCTCGCGCGGCAGCCGCAGTTTAGCTCAACGCAAACTATTGACCGTCGTCGTCGCGGTGTCTCTCGTTAAGCAGACCTGCGCCACAGACGGCTGCCTGATAAGCGCCTGAGCATCAGCACTAACAGGACTTTATCAGGCACGGGAATCCTGCCAGGCACCAGATGTTAAGGTACACAGCCGTGGCGTGTTCCTACAGCGCGAGCCGAGCTAAAAGCCCATATCCGGTCGCTATATTTGTGTACACGTCAGATAACTAGAGTTTTGGGAAAAGTTACATACGAATGTTTGAATTTAGTTACATTTGCATCAAAAAAGGATTTATTAAGCACTAAGATCCCTTTTTTTTTATATCTGGTGCCTTACATTCATCCTGCACATATTCCACATTTTTTTAATTTTCATATACAGATCTTTATATACAGTACAGCGGAAAGTCTTCAGGCAGGTGTGAAGACATGCTGAGAGCATGTTCGAAAAATATCCAATTGAATTGTTTATCGATAAACAAAAAAAAAAAAATCCGAATCAGATCAATATTTGGTGTGAGCACATTCTTACTTTTGCACAAAGTCTGGGGTTTTGCAGGATCAGAGCACATGCCTGGTCCGTCCCTGTGCCCTGCCTCTTGGATTGGAGGCCACTCTGTACAGCTGGGGACGGTTTCGCGGCAACGGGGTGGCGGCACGTAAAATTATGGCGCAACACAGGAACTTTGAGGATGGATTGTTACTGTAGTTAATGCCAACACACGACTACAATGGCATTTAATGGCAAGTTGCGGTTATTTAAATCATCACTGCAGACCTCAACAACGATGAACTGTATTAAAAAGACATTCGGTGTTGAGGATAAGTTCCATTTGGAGTCTGGTAGCTCTCAAGGTCTCTTCCGCGTGGCATCTCAGGGAGTTTTTCCTCGCCACCGGCTCGCTCGTTAGGGACAAGCGATCAATTGTAAGGAACTTACACATTATTTTATAACTGCTTTATCTGTGTAAAGCTGCGTGGAGACTTTGTTAAAAGTGCAATACAAAGAAAAAGTGAATTTGTGTATATAATTAACCCAATATAACAAGTAGGTCATATATTTTCATATACAGGATGAAACCCAGTCATGACGTGAAACAGAAACAGCTAAGTTGAGGTTGTGGAAGAGTTTCATGGACAGCGATAAGACGCAAGGTTTGTTCGACGTTTGTAACAAACAACCTGCCGAGGTCCTTCAAAAAGTGCCAAAGTGAAAGGGTGGTCACACCAAATAGGGGAGGCGGTTTCTTAATGGTTAATGCCGGGCTCACACAGTGCGATTTTTAATAGTCCTCCCCGATTGTTGCATGTCGTACGGATCATGCTTATACAGGCTGTTGTAAAGTCAGTCAAAAACTGACACATACAAGAAAAAGACTCGTCCGACACGCTCAGACGAACGTTCTCCCGCTAACGCTAGCTAGCGAACAAAACCCGCCTGCGGCGTTAAGATTTCGTTCACGATATCCCTTTTATAACTTGGTAAGTTTGTCTTCCTACTGTTTGACTACCTGACTCGCTTCCACATTTTCCCTGAGGTGGTTTGAACTCGTCGCCCTAATCAGTTCATCGAAGGGTTTTTAGTGTCGTCGTCGAAGTCACACTGCAGGAAAGTCTGAAATATTCCGGCGCTGCCAGAATTTCATCGGAGGACATAAACGATCGTAACCGGCCATTATTCGGCTGTCGGTGAACAATCCAGCAACAAAGACGACCGATTTTAGCCGAGGATTGTGGGAATCTTCAAGGATTTTTACAAATTTGTCTCGGATGACCAAATCACGGCCAAAATCGCAGTGTGAACCCGGCCCGAGGTATTGGACTTTGGATTGGAAGGTTCGATTTGGAAGCGACACCACATTCAGCTTTCTTCTGGGATAGTTATTTGGCGTCAGTTTGGTGTGCACCCCTACATTAAGGGTAAGACCCTCATGATCCCTTAACAAGGCTATCTGGGGTGGGAAGCTCCTCGACCCTGGAGCCTACAAATTTGTGAAAATTCCATTAGACTCCCCTCAGAGTAGCGAAACGTTACGATCTAACCAGAGTCCAGTTGATCTGACTTAACTTCCAGACAATGGTAGGTATTATGGAGGTCGACTTGTGAAGTCCAGTTGATCTGACTGAACTTCCAGACAATGGTAGGTATTATGGAGGTCGACTTGCGCTATCGGTCTTCTGAATGTAGCGTATTCAACAACGTATACAGAAAAATACACAACGTGTGACGTCGAATTAAAGCGCAATAGCATCAGGCGATTTCTGGAAAGAAGGAGAATATCCAGAAAGCAGAACTCACCTGTTAGGACACTTCCAACCCTTTTTCAATTAAATACTTGTAAAAGGTTCACCAACCTCTGTCCTCCTCGCCGTCGTCCTCTTCCTGCACAAGGCTGGGGGGTCTGTATGGTGGAGGGAGGCGCATGGGGGGCGGCGCAATCCGCTGTTCCGGTTTCTACCTCGCACACACAAACACGAACACAAACCATCAGGATGGTGTGAAAGCATTTATCTCGAAAAAAAAAGATCGGCTCTCGATTATACCGCAGCGATGCGGGATGTTCGCACACCGTGTTATTCATCTTGGAAAACTTTTTTTTAGAAATAAAAGAAATCAAAACTACAGAATAATAAACCAATCGGCACCGCGTCTACTCGGACAAAAGTTTTACAGACACCTGATCATAAAAATTCCCATTCCATTCCATGGTTAGTCATTCCTCCAGACATTCCTCCAGTCATTCCTCCGTCTGCGTATATAATCACCACTCATTTACATTTATGGCATAAAAAAAATATCCCATTGATGTTAAGAAGCTGCGGTCAGAGTGCAGGGTCAACCATGATACAGCACCTTTGGAGCACAGAGGGTTAAGGGCCTTGCTCAAGGGCCCGAGTACTGCATGTACTGTAATTAACGCACTGCTTTGCATTTTATTTAACATTATATTGTAATTGTTTAATTTTATTATAAATGTTCAAAATGATTGCAATTTGTAGACACAGTCTTTCATAGATTTGAAACTCAGCCCAACTTTACTTCTGAGAGACTCTTTAAAATACACTATTTATACCCGTTCATCTCAATGACCCGCTGACTAGTCGCGAAATGTTTCTCCGGATGTTGAATTTTAATCACTTTTTCCACAAGTTTAAATATTATAAACAAAATACGGGTTTAGGAGATTTGCAAATCGTTGCATTCTGTTTTTATTTACACTTTACACCACGTCCCTAATTTTCTTTAGAACTGGGGTTGTACATCATGAACGCTCAAATGAGACTCAAATCAAAAGCCACGGTGTGTATAGAAACCGAAAAAGGTTTGTTCTGGCATGCCGGGGATACAAACGCAACAAAAAGTGGACAGCTTGCTTTCTGTTTTACCTCTGCCCTGAAATAGACAATAAACCGCAGCTTTAACGTGTAAACGCTGCAGGATCGCACATCTACATTCATTCATTTACAATTAAACATTCACACACTCTATAACCTCAAAAAGTGCTTGTGTCGTCGATATCAAGTGTAAACACACAGGGCTTTGACTGACGCGTTTGCACGAAATCAGCCATTTGCGCTGCTCGCTAATGACCCGTGGATGAAGCTACGCAGCAGCGGGAGTAGCGTCCTCGGGAGAGTCGAGTACCTGCTCCGAGACTCACTCACGCCTGATTAGCACCTAACGAACGATGCAGAAGCGAAAAAGCGCTCCAGGGTTACAGCGAATCCTGACGCTTTTTTTTTTTTTTTTTTTTTTTTTTTAAAATTCACAACTTTAATCGAGCCCCAAATGCGCGTCCTGAAACAGACCGCCCACAAGCTTGCTTTAAGTATGCCTGCTTTCGTCTGAATTGCAGTTTTTCAGATTTATTTGTATTTATATAGAGCGCTTTTTAACAATGGGCATTGTCTCGAAGCAGCTTTACTCGGATAAAAAGGGGTTTGAAGTTGAAATGTATACGTTTTAGTGCCAACAAGTTTCTCCCTAATATGCGATGCAAGTGGCAACTGTGGTGAGGAAGAAACCTTGAGAGGAATCAGACTCAGTCCATTCATTACAGTTCCATTTATGGCATTTGGCAAACATTTATATATTAATTAAAAAAACATAAGGAATCTGATGATCGGGTGTCCACAAACTTTTGCATTCATGTTTATCTCATCCATACAACTGAGGAGCTATGAGGTTACGGGCCTTGCTCAGGGGCCCAGAAGATGCATCTTGGTGTGGCTGGGATTTGAACTCATTACCTTCAGAGTCCAATGCCTCTAAAGCAACCACCTCCACATATTCCAGTTCCATCACTGGAGATATGTCCCATTGTAGCAGACTGTTGATATTAATTCCAGTCCAAAGTCGCTCAGGAGCTTTGAGATTTTTGGGATGTTTATATAGACCATCCTCAGCTGCACTAAAACCGAAGATATCTCCATCTGACGAGAAGAACGAGAACACTGGCTGCTGATACGTCAGGAGCATGTTCTCCTGAGATTCCCCTGTTTAGGTGTATTAATATCTCTCTTCGCTCCAGAAGACATGGAGGTTCCTTTTTTTTTTTTTTTGGAATGTTAATGAAAGTGCTGGAATGTAAATTACATTTCTCAGTAATTAATTAAGAGACTCTGATCAGGTTGAATAATCGCTCATACCCTCAGGAGCCACGCGGCAGACTAACGGCCGAAGGAGCAATTAGGGCACTTATGGCTATTTCAGTTCAATTACAAACGAAAGCTGTTGTAATCAAGAATTTGGCCGTTCCTCTTCCAGTGGGGAAGAGACACTCTCAGAGGAGATGACACGACTTCCTCAAACAGGTTCTTGTCTTTTTTGTTGTTTTTTTTATTCTGCCTTGAATTTTAATGAACTATAGGCTGGTAATTATATATGGTACACTGAGGAGAAAGAGGAAAAAAACCCACACAACATACGAATGGTTTTGCAAACGATGGATGGTGCGAATCTCAAAATCTCACACTCAATTCTATTGTTCAGTGTCTCGACATGGGACATTTTCGGAGGTCCTGAAGGGTACACGGGTTATGATGAGCGAAATGCGATAAAACAGGGAGGAGAAATTCGCAGCTCGTTCCCTCTGGGACTTCACTTCTCAATAACATTTTCCTCGTACCAGCAGGTCCGATTTTAATCTGAACCGTTTAGAATTCAGATGGTGCTGATGTTGAAGGATGTAAAACATAAAACCTGACAATAGAAATGTGCTCAATAAAGATCGGACAGCAGGACGTTACAAAGACCATATTCTTTATGGACAAAGGGGAGGTGGGAGTTTAGCGGTTAAAGCATTGGATTTTGATTTGAAGGTCATGAGTTCAAACCACAACCACTACTGGGCCCCTGAGCAAGGCCCTTAACCCCATAGCTGCGCAGTTTGTGGACACCTGATCATAAGATTCCTGTGTGTGTGGTTTTTTTTTTAACATCCCATTCCACATATAGTCCCCACTTGCTTTTACATTTATGGGTGGAACCACATATGGATGGAAGTGTCAGGTGTCCCAATACCTTTGTCCACAGAACACATGATTCCTGAAGTCATATGCAGCCATTTTAAATAGTATCTCTCAGAGGTTGGCGATTTTAAGCTCATATTTATTGCCATATCCCAACACCAACTAGATAATAAACCCAGTCTCCTCTCACTAAACGTGTCTTAACAGATATCTGATGAATGAAGGAATATAAAAGGGAAAAGGGGGAAAGAATAAGATGCTCACCAGTTCACCCTTCCTCTTGGCCTTGTGCTGTCCGATACTCGAGGCTGTGACCGAAACAGGCTACACACACACACACACACACACACACACACACACACACACACTCACTTAATAAAGCATGAGACAGCAAAGCAGTAAAAGTCATACAGCAAAAAATTCAGGCATTATTGCTAAAAAAAATTGAATAAATTAATAAACAAATAAAATAAAAAGAAAGGGTGGGGGTGTACAAGCTTAATAGCTCCCAATGCTTGAATCACAATGCTCTTTTTAATGAGGAGGGTTTTTTTAAATATATTTTTCTATAGCACTTGCGTCTCTGGGTTTGCACTGCAGGCACAATGCAGTTCATAAATATGCAACGCTGCAAGGCGAAACAATCGCACGCTAGTCCCGGGATTTTCGGATGTACAGTAGCAGCAGCCATCCTGAAAACTGAAAGCAACTGAATTCTTTGCCACACAAGCATCACCGCTTAATGTGTGGTCCGGGTTTTCAAGCAGAGATGCATGTTAAAAGTGATTTAAGTAGGGGATAATTCAAGGTGAGTATTATACAATTTTACTGCATGATGTGGAGGTGAAGAACAACCCAACACGAAAACAGAGAGAATTATAATAGTGTATCGCGTCTAGAGGTTCGACTGATTAATAGGTTTAATTAATAATAGGATTAATTGCCACCGATCTGCGAAAATCAATACAGATAGTTATTCCATTTTGCGTTATACAGTACGAGAGCGGCCTCTAGAGGCGAATCACTGACACTACATGGCGACGTTCTTAAGGAGGGACAGAGATGGATCAGAAGTGAGTTTAAGGCAAAGAGGAAGGTCAAGGAGGAGTTTTCTGGATGTGGTGAGGGAAGACATGCAGGTAGTTGGTTTGAAAGAGGTTGATGCAGAGGACAGGATGGAAACGGAAAAGAAAAAGAAAAAAAAAAAAAACACCCTACAAGTAAAGATTTTTTAGGAATAATTCTAAGAATCACCCGCGGAGTGGAGGAAAGGCTCTGCACGATGAACTCCAGAGGGCTCTGAGAATTTTTGATGGCCTGCACTGCCTCCTCATGGCTGGCGTTTTGCAGGTCCACACCGGCCACCTGAAAAAACAGGATACGGCACACGGTGTGTGTGTCTGAGCGATCAGGTATAATATTGTGGAAGCAGGACAGCTGGTGGAGAGACTGTTTTTATATCTATACATGTGTGTGTGTGAGCAGGCGTTATTAACCTGTAAGATCTTGTCTCCAGTTTTGAGTGCACGTGTGCGTCCTGCAGGGCTGTCTGGAAGCACCTGTTTAATGAAGATGCCTTTCAGCTCTTCTCCGTTCTTCAGGCGCTTTATCACTGATCTTCCACCGACAATGCTGATGCCCAGAGACTCACCGGGATCCAACCACACCTCCACTCTATAAAACAGAAAATCACACCCATACGCACACCATCTTATATAATATCTTGTAATCTCAGTGGAGGACCATCAGGGCCAGCAAGGCCTTCTCTTATGACCTAAACGAGATCGCAATCACAATTTTTGTCCATGAATGCGTCTCGAATTGCTCCAAATAGTCTATAATATAAAAGTCTATATTTCCTTAATTTCATTGCTTTACTCTTGACTGAACGAACACTGCAGGCGTCCTGTAGTCACTTGAAACTCTAGCTTTAACCAATCAGAACGCGAGTTGACGGCACCGGGGCCATCTAGCAGGCGTCCGATAATATTCTCACAACCTGCATGCGACCTGTTCTACTGCACTTCTCTTTCATATTGGTGCTTTCTAGAGCCGTGGCATTATAATGATGGAATTAAGAGATGGACTGATTCAAGCAGGACACCACTGAAGGCCTGGGGGTGAAATATACAGCCTTCCACTGGTATAATAAACAATGCTTGTGAGAATAAGACATCTATATATTACGATATATACAATTAGAAGATAATAAAATTAGGAATAACCTGCGTGGGGGACCCCAGTGACTGAAGATGGGTGTTTCCTCTCCCTCTCCATCCTCTCTCTCTGGTAAATCACTGATACCACACACACACACACACACACACACACACACACTCAGAGTATGTTGACAATTTAAACAACCCGAACTATTCGTAGCAGAACCTTTAGCAGAATAGCCCCAGAACACCCATCATGTATTCTGTTAGTGTTCTCTAACCTCTGTTCATCGCTCATCAGCCCCGTTGCCTCCCCCTGTCCTCTCTTCTTCCGTCTACCATACAAAGGCCGCTGTGCCGACCTGTGGAATGCAAGATTGGTAAATAAATATGGACAAAAGTTTGTGGAAACCTCACCATAAGATTGCTATGCGCTTTTTGAACATCTCGTTCCACATTTAGTCCACGTTTGCTCATGTAATAGGCTCCATTCTTCTCTGAAGATGTTCCACTAGATTTTTTGGAGATTTGTAGAGATTCATTGACCACATTGGTGTCCGTAAAGTCGGGTACTGATGTGGTGAGATGAGGCGGCCTGGAGTGCGGTCAGCGTTCAAATTCATTTAAAAATGTTGGCGCTCCACGGTAGGAGATCTTCCACATCTTCCAACCCATGTAAAGCAGATCTTCATGGAGTTGTCTTTGTGCACAGGGGCATCGTCATGCTGGAACAGGTTTGGGTCTTCTAGTTCAAATGAAGTATACGCTCATATTTCACACAGTCTACAATAAAGATCATGTTTGACTGTATGTATACACACACATTGTAGATCAGAACATTGTGAGTTTAAATCCCAGCCACACCAAGCTGCCCCCCTCCTGGGTCCCTGAGCAAGGCCCTTAACCCCAAATCTGCACATCGTTTTCCTAAAATACCAGCACCTTCTGTCGTCATTTACTCGTATAATAACCTCCACACTTCTGATGTTCTACTACGTTCTGTAGTAGAAGATTTGTGAAGACTCGTTTAGCCACAAGAGTGTTAGAAAAGTGAAGGTGAGGTGATCGGGTCAGAGCTTTATAGCAGCTCACTCAAGAACCCGTGGAAAGTGTACGGTCATGGAGCTGGATTTGTGTACAGGGGCATCGTCATGGCGGAACAGATATGCGTCTCCTAGAACATTTCATGCTACAGCATCCGAAAGACGTCCTGTAAAATTGTGGGCCTCGAAATTTGTGTGAAAACAGTTTGGGGGAAGAACCACATGCGGCTGGAAAAGCTGGGTGTCCCAATACTTCTGGGATAAAATTATATTTTTATTGCACCGTGTGTGTTTTCTAAAATATATGATTTAACTAGTAGGTGGTAGCTCAGTGGAGGCATTTGATTTTGGATCCGAAGGTTGTGAGTTCAAGTCCCAGCCCAAATGGCATAAATGTAAATGTATTATTAAAAACTTGAGAAAAAAAATCGAACTTGAAGCGCTCACCCCTTTATTGTCGTAGTGCTATGACTTTATTCCCATAATCTTAGATTTGTACATTTCTTAAGAAGCCACTAATACGCAATTGTACCCTCCACCATAATACCAATGTTTTTTTGTTTTGGTTTTTTTTACTTCAGCACCATCTGAACGTCATTCTACATGTGTAATACATACTTGTGTCCAGTAGATGGGGGTACAGCACTACTAACGACACAGAAAGCGGTTCCTATTACATGTAAAATCTCTGGAGCACCTGCTTAGCAATAAAAATACATCTAATCATTCATTTCATTCTTAAATAGCCAATCACGTGACACCGGTGCATAAAACCATGCAGCTATCGAGCGAGGAACTTCAGGATGAGGAGAAAAAAAAAAAAAAAAAAAAACACGTGATCTATGGGAATTTGCACACATGATTGTCCAAATGGTGCAAAAACAGATTAAATTTATTCAGTAAAACTAATCATCATGTACGGTTTTAGGTGAGGTTCGAGTGTCCGAGGCATCACTCACTCCGTGTCCGTGTCGGTCAGAGTGAGTTCGGAGCCTTCGTTCCTGGAATCCGAGTCTATCTCGCTCTCTGCTAACTCCAACCATGTCCTTGTTGACTGACCTGCAAACACACACACATTTTCTTATCATTTTGTTCCCACACAAAACAACAAAGAGCTACAAATCTAGAGCACTACATCCAGGTCTCATATTCTGAGATTTATCACCATCTTTTTTAGAAAATCCCAGAATCTAATCCAATCGAATGGAATGAAGTCCCCTTTTACCTCTAATACAGTAACGAACAGTAAGCACAAGACTGGTGCGCCGGAAAGATTTACTCAGAATAAACTAAACGGCTCGTCAGAAGATCAATATTCCTCTGCCTCTGGCAGTTTGTCAAACCGAGCCTAATAAACCTGCTGTCAAAGTCAGACTGGCCAAGCAAGCCATCTGAAAGCAGCACAAAAGGCCCAGGGCTGGGAAATAAATTAGTTCTATCTGACTGCAAAAAAAACAAACAAACCAAAAAGTATTAGGCAAGGACATTTATGTTTAATATAAATAGCCTGACATTTTGACCGTAAATTTTCACTACAAATCAGGCCATCTTAGAGCAGTGACGCTGAGGGTGACATGACAGACCTGACACTGATTAGGACGCTGCCAGCTAGCCCGTCTCCCACTGCTGCCACTCTCTGGGTCGTGACATATTCATGCTGCCAAACGCAGGCTGATTAAAAGTGAAAAACTATTGCGTTTTTCCGAGCGCTTGAACGTTCACGGGAACTCCGACACCGTGAAAAGCGAAAGAGCGTGCTTTTGATCTGACTGGCGGTTTCTAATATAGGAAGTGGCCTTGATACGAGAAGTGACTGCGAGACAGTTACGACTACACAAGCTAACTTACCGTATTTTCCCGACTATAAGCCGCTACTTTTTTCCCACGCTTTGAACCTTGCGGCTTAAACAATGAAGCAGCTAATTTATGGATTTTTCCCGGGTTTTTCCCGGGTTCACAAGCTTTATGCTGCCAAAAAAACTGAGCCCCGTAACATTAGACTAATGAAAATGCTGAACGGGTTCAGGTGAACCAATGAAACTCTTTATATTAAATCAGATGCGCTCCCACTGAATCGGGCCGCACCACATCATAAATATGGATGAGGTTCTTCTGACGTTTGACCTGCCGCTCACTCGGACTGTCTACAGGAAATGCGAATCATTTGTCACGCTGAAAACAACCGGGCATGAAAAAACGCACTTCAACTGTGTTCTGAGCTGCACGGCATCGGGAGAAAAGATTCACCGATGGTGATTTTTAAACGCACGCCGATGCCAAAAGATAAACTCGAGAGAGAAATTGTTGTGAAAGGAAAGAGGAAGACAGTGAACAATTACTTTCTTGGTAGGCTACTGTTTAGATACAAGCCGTGTAACAGGCACTGTCTTTCATTAAAGCCTGTGTTAAGTTTGTTTGTTTCAATGTAGACACCTGCGGCTTATAGACAGGCGTGGCGTATTTATGTTCAAAATTAAAAAAACAATTAAATTCAGTGGGTGCGGCTTTACGATACTTATTTTAGCTTCTGGGGCTGAGGGAAAATCAAAGTCCTGGGTACACAAAGCTACAAAACACACACACTCACTGAGGGCATGCTGATGGAGATTCAGGCTCGACTCCAGTTCGGATCCAAAGTCTTCTTCAGGTGCATCGTTGTCTATGTCCACCTCCACCTACCACATTCATAGAAAGCAGGGGATGGGATTTGGTTGTAGGTTCACTGAACAACACAGTAGAGTATCTAAACATTTATATAAATATATATATATTATAAAATACAAATAAAAGATGCTTAACAACCCTTTCTCTCTCACTTTTTGTCCCTCTAAACATGCTCCTGAGGCACCACTGGCCATCGCTCCTGTCCCTTTCTTCTCTTCGGATCTGCCCGATTCGACCTGACGTCCTACATCTAGATAGAGTTCCCTTCATTTAGAGGCACATGAACAGCCTAAAGATCCATGAAGTTCCTGAGCAACTCGAGAATTTTGATTTGGACTGTATTGAATATCAACAGTCTACTACAACGTGCTCAGGAACCCGCAGGTCTGAACAGTTCTGCATTTCAGCACCTATCACTGAACAGCACCTCAGCAACGATGGAACTGTAATGAATGGACATTCGGTGATGAGGACGAGTTTCCTTTTGAGTTTCTCAATGTTTCTTCCTCATGTTATCTCAGGGAGTTTTTATAATAATAACAAACTTTAATGCGCTCTACAAATAAAAATGAATCGAATACACTGTACAGGTTAAAGGAGCGCACCAGACTCTGTGAGGATACAGTAAGGGATACATTTAATCTGTCAATATAACCAATAATAAATCATTTGTCAATCTATAAGTAATAAATTGCTTCAGAATGTTACAGTTACGAGCCAAGTGAGAATGGCGGAACCCCCTTTTTAGGAATTTCCCAAACATACATACACACAACTAGCATTTGAGTTTTTGCTATATACAGTACATTTAAGTGACTGTGCTTGGAGCTTAGTGTCTGGGAATAACAGACCTAATTAGTGAGTCTGTTGAATACTTTTCGAACATTTTCAGAACACGAGTGTACAAGTGTCGTATCAGCGTTTACAGCAAGTCTGCAAACACTCTTCTACCATCCATCATAATGTCCATTAACAACAAAATGTCCATTAGCAGCTTTCTTAGAGAGGACATTTCTCAATTCAGTCCAATGTGTAAATAAGTGCTATGCATAAATAAGTGGGTGACTGTGTGTATGCATGGTGCCTACTGATAAACTGGCATCTCATTCTCCCGCCTCATTGAACATAATCTAACAAAGGACCTGTTTCTACGGAAACTTTTGACAAACACATGAACTCGAGCTCTGGCCCAGTCTTACCTGCTGCATCTCAGCTTGGGTAAAGGTCTGGTAGGGGTTGGTCATGGCTTCCTCTTCTATGAAAGGTGACTGCTCCCTGTGGTACAACGACGGACTGTCGCCTCTCAACCCGTTTCTTTCCTCCTCTTCATCTTCATCTTCCTCCTCATCCACAGCCATCTCTCCCTCTTCTCCTGACAAGAGCTCAGGACTGATTCGAGGTTTGACGTAACGGATCGTGCTCTCCAGAATAAGCTCTGGATCATCATCATCATCATCATCATCATCATCGTCTGCAGGAAGAGCATCGTTCCCAAAGCCCTGCTATGGACAAACAGATCTTTAGACTTTGTTCTGGAAAATTCTATCTACCAGATACAGAGATGGGTATCTCTGTATCTGGTTGATAGAATTTTCCGCAATGGAATCTGATTTTATTTTATTTAATTCTAGACAATGGAATAATAGAACTTGAGAAGAGCCTCCATAATGAATCATTTTAATGCAGCCAAAACATGTGCACTGTGCTCGAGTTCATGATATGGGGTGATTAAATTATTATTTCAATCCCGTCAATTACTCTGTCCAACCAGCAGGGGCAAGTTTATCTACAACACACACTATTTTTGGTTTGCTGAGCAAAATATGAAAAAAAGCTTTGACTCCAAATCTGAGATATAAAGTAAATATACTGAAATCAATTATTTAAGGTTGATTGGTGTTACATCGAGGTGCGTAATTCAAAGAGCTCTGAAAAAAGCGTGAGAACACACTTGGATCGTACTTGCTGATAACCGATTAATCAACTGTTAGTTTTTTTAAATGGATACTGGATAAAATAAAAAAATCCATGTAAAATAGTACATACTGCTAAATGAATTAAATAGCACTATATTCTTTAATAAACATAACAAAACATAGTATAGCGCTCCCCGTGCAGCGCCAGGTCTCACGTGTAATAAACAAACAGCATGTGCCGTCAGTGATTTGCCTCTAGAGGTCGCTCTCGTAAGGACAGTGGACCGGAAGCCGGAAAAACTATCGATATGGATTTTTTGAGCTATCGGTGCCTGAACCTCTGGTAAAACCTAATGTACATTTTAGTTTGAAAGCCAACCTTCATCATCAAATCCAGATCTGATATAAGTAAAACAGATTTAAAGTGAAATTTCTAAATATGTCTCTGGCATTGTTCAGAGGGCCGTTCCAAATGTGGGGGCCAGTCGTATTCAGCCGTAGTTTGGGGACCCCTGTCTTAAACCGTAAGCGTCAAAAACCCCCCGTTTCCTCAGGACCAGGGGGGTTCCTGCTCGTCCTCTCTCGCCTGTAACGTTCACATACGCGCTCTCTTAAAGATCATAATAGCTGAAAGTGCACTTTTCTCCACGCTGCGCTCTCATCAGCCGATTCAGCACCTTCCAACGCCCTCCCCTCGTACGGCCCAAAACCAATTAACCATGAAAAATGTGCAGAGTCTAAAATCTTAATGGCGCAATTAGTCTCGTTTCGGGTGGATTTACGGCAGCACTTGACTCTGGTGATTCAACTACATCTTGGGGGGGAAAAAAAGGAAAAAAAAAAATTTCTACAAGGATAAAACGGTCAATTCGAAATCGTTTTGAAAAGTCTACAGGAACGTTTGCATGTTCTTTCGGTCCATGCTTTACTTCTATTCCTTCGTCGTAGCCTTTCTCCGTCTCAAGTCCCCCCCCCACACACACACTTTAATTTCTCCACTCGTTCTCCTCTTTAACAGTGCCAGGTTTTTGCATTCGGTGATTGCGAGTCCAACAGGCTAGCAGGAGGATCGCAGTGTTCTAATACCATCTAAGTGCCATTTATCACCTGTACTTCCAACCCAAAGGCACACGCTGTTCTCCACACTGACCAATCACAAGTTTAGCTGTAGTTCGGAGACGTCAGTACCTTACACACGTGCAGCTGAGGATGACTGGGGGTTTGTTCTCGCTCCTTGAGGTCTTCAGGTTTCTCCATAGTGTTGCTATCATCTGCCTGGTGTAACACACACACACACACACACACACACACACACACACACACACACACA
>JAAIIK010000451.1:2531226-2544266 GCA_014706435.1 Silurus glanis | reverse complement strand
ACACACACACACACACACACACACACACACACACACACACACACACAGACAGAGAAAAAGACATTTACTTTACAATCATGTTGCTCCAGAGCAACTAACAATTATCTCATTTATACAGGGTCCTGAAGTGGCAGATTGGTAGTGCTGTGTTTTGAACTAATGACCTTCTGATCAAAAGTCCAATGCATTTATCAATGAGCAACCACCTTCCACATAATGGTATTAATTCAATCCAAAATCTTACATCAAGGGCCTTGCTCAAGGGCCCCGCAGTGGCAGCATGGTGGTGCTAGGATTTGAGAGTATAGACAAGTCAAGACAAGTTGTGACATATGTCAGCACTAAATCGACAGGAACTCAAACATCTGAACACATCACCCTGTAAGTGTCCTGCAAGCAGCATTTGGAGATTTTAATGATGGACATTACAAAGAAAATGTGTAAAGTTGTCTAAAAGAGTGAATAAGTTTAGTGTTTAAATCGAAAACAGTTAATGTAACCTGGGGGTCCTGAGCCATTGTAGTAGACTGTTGTTATTAAGTTGTTATTAACGCAATTATACAATATTAATTAATACACATTATAATCACCATCAAGGGCTTTGCACAGAAGTGTGTAAAAGTGTAATGAAAGCATGAGAAATGCCCCCTGCAGAAGGCCACTGTACAGAATTCTCATTTCACTTATACATCAATTAAGTCATCAGAGTTTGCAAAATCTTCCATGGACTGAACCGAGTGTGTTGAAACCGTTTTGTTACTGTGTATTTAAAATGTGAGCTGTTCTGCCATCTTGAAAAATTGGTAGCTCAGTGATCAAAGTGTATGACTTTTGAACAAAAGATCGTGAGTTCCGATCCACTTGCTGGGCCCTTGGGCGAGGCCCTTAACCCTCAATGATGTAAAAATGAGATAACTGTACTGTCTCTGGATAAGGGCGTGTCCCAAATGCCCTTAAAGAAAGTGCAAATTAAATGACAGCATATGCGAAGACATGGCAACCTTTTCCTGTTCGTGCAGGCATTTCATGATTCAGATGAAACAGTTTATTATTATTTATAAAGTATTCATATATAATTATGAACATAGATTTGTGTATACCTGCTCATTCATTCACTTTTCCAATCAGCCAATTATATCTATGGCAATGCATAAAACCATGCACAAAAATTAATACATTCCTGTGACTCGGTTGTTGGCGCCACCTTGAGTATTTTCGAAACCGCTAATCCTGAGATTTCGTCGCGTTTCCCCAACATTAGAATAGTCATAAGATCAGGTCTTTTCTGCCTGCTGCCAATCATAAACCAATCATAATACGTCAGTTATATTATGTTTAGACAATCAGAACTATGTTGTTTTAATGCATCATTGACTGTCTATTTTCAAATCTTTCAAAAAAGATTTACGCATCAAACATTTATTTAACAATTAAAATCACAATTTATTAAGTTGTTCACAGTTGTCTTATTTTAATAGATTTGCAGTTTGATACATTTTACTATCAGGTGAACTATTATACATTCACATGAACAACAGCTTTAAGTTTTAATAGAACCTTCATGTAATAATATATATATATTTTTTTATTTAATATTTTATCGTTGCTGTTTTTACCATGTTTATTTATTTTAACCAAAAAATAATTTGTGATTCAACATTAATTAGTGGACCCCCTGCAGTACCGCAGCGGACCACCGGGTGAAGACCCATGCTGTACATTATATATTATTACCGCGTCTTTGCTTCATATTTGCACATCTTTTTTTTTTTTGCTGCTGTAACATGGAAAATTTCCCCACTGTGGGACAAATGAAGGCACATCTTATCTCATCTTATTTTAAATATTGTCTCGCCATTATAAAGATAAAAGTGTCTGCTTTGGGTCATTTCTTTATTACAGGAGATCAAGTCATAATTAGTCTCTGATTAAAAAAAAAAAACTCACCCCCAGAGGTTTCCGGATACCCAGGTATACTTTGCCTGGTGGTGCCGCCTTGAGGACATCTACAGCCTGGGACAGGGGGCACATGTCCAGATAGGTGTCATTAACGAAGACCAGCTGATCTCCGGGCAGGAGGCCTCCGTGATTCTCTGCAACACCTCCGGCGACCAGGGAGCGAATGACTATCACAAAGCGCGTAGTGTCCAGAGGGTCCTGCAGAGGGCAACACAGACCGCAACAAACATGCTCAAACACACCGGATAATACAAACACACACACGGGAAAAAAAAACGTCCACGAAACATGAAGGTTCGGATAACACAGCAGTGCGAGCAGGACTTCTTACATTCTAGATCCAGAACAAAGTAATAATTGTAGGCTTTTTTTTTAACACAGCTACAGCATTCATTCCGGATCTTTCCAGCACTTGCACAAACAAGTAGTGGACAGGACGTGAAGAAGCCGCAGCATTCCAACCCGAATGAACGAACGAAGGCAAAGCAAATCCCGCTCTCTGGAAGAGACCATGTGTCCAGCAATCAATCACCATCCCAGCAAGCTCATGCTATAAAACTGCAATTCGGCTCCAATTTGATGTCTCCGACAATGGATCTGATGACCCGTATGGTCTTTTATGTCACAAGCGACAATATAAAAGTGATTAACAAGTGGTTGGTTTAGCACAAAAAAGAGAACGGAGGCTGTGCTTTAGCATTAGTAAGAACATTCACCTGACCACCGTGAGGAAAAAACGTCTACATTTACAAGGGGTGGTGTGTATTTCAGTATTTGAGTAAATGTACTTTGCCACTAAAGCAATTTTTGGGGCTACTTTTCAACCCTTTACCTCACTATCAAAGTCACAAACGACTTTTACTCTCGACTCGACTACATTTATTTTACTCCACTCTATTTGAGTTACACGATAAGTGTCATCACTGACATTTTGCACCTCTGTTGAAGAGATCATTAAGCCCCAACACTCCCCTACACACACTTCAAAAGTCCTGGGAGTGACTTTTCTTCCACTGCTGGTCTCATTTCCAGTCCAAAAGAAATCCAGCTTTGTTGAAGTTGAATAAAAACTGAAAGGTGCATTTAATTACAGTCAGCAGTCTTTCATTTGATTTGCCCATTGAATTCGAAACTTTGTGACATAACACTCGATTTTTATTTGTAATTAAAATATTTTTTGTTGGATCTTTGTTTTATTCTGGCATGTTGAAGAGGCTGTTGTGTTGATCTTAATATTGTTACTGCAATTAGATTTTTTTTTTTTTGACCAGTGGTGGATGAAGTACACAAACCATGTAATTGAGTTAAAATGAAGATTCACTGTAAAATGTGACAAGTACAAAATATTTTCCTCCAAATGTACTTAATTATCCGAAGTACTATGATTTATTATAACTATAATGTTCCTGTTATAATTTTTATCACAAGATTCTTTACTTAATCAACTCAGTTTATGTGAAAAGACTCGAATGTGACTCTCAGCACACTGATCTATTAATAGAATGATAATGACTCAAACACTGATTGATTTCTATTACAATGATCATGAACCCAAAACCTTCTTTTCAACTACTTAAAAAAAAAAAGAAATCGTGGAAATAATCCCACGTGTGTTGTGTCGAGTTCGAGTCTGGAGTTTCTTCATCGTTTATTCCTCTCTAAATGTTCTGCTTGATGTTGAACTGATGCTGAACTGTATGTTGGTGATCAGTAGATTCACCAAGCGCCAATCAAAACGAGTATAAAACCGAGCGTGCGCTCGAACCTGATTGGTGACTCGCTGAGTGTTTGACCAGTTACGTTTTTATCCTCATTAATAAAAAAGAAAACGACTGATTTCACTAAATGTAGAGTAAAAGTGAGATATTTGACTTTGAAATGTAGTGAAGTTAAAATAAAAGTCTCCCCAAAAGGAAATACTTCAGTAAAGTACAGATATGTGGAAAAGCTACTAAAGTACAGTAACAAAATACATTTACATTTTACCGTCGCTGATATTTAGGGAAATAAAACCTCACCTGCTTTCGTTTTTTTTTTTCACTATTATGTGTCTTGATGTTGAAAACTAGTGCATAGTTATTTATTTATTTATCCGTATTGATTTATTCACCTGCTTTCGTTTTGTTCATAAAAGCAGCAATCATGTGGTACACATTCATCAAACACACACACACACACACACACACACACACACACACACACACACACGAGAGCCGTGGCCTGTATAATAAAGTTTTAATGCTGCTGTAATAGATTTACATTTATTGCATTCGGCAGACACCCTACTCTAGAGCAGCTTGGTGGAGCTGGGATTTGAACTCATGACCTTCTGATCAGAAGTTCAGTATCGTATGAATGGAGCTCCCACTTCCCCATACATTTACATTTATTACAATTTGGCAGATGCCCTTATTAATAGTGACTTACATTTATTTTAATATACACCTGAGCAGTTACTATATGGGGTTAGGGGCCTTTCCCAGGGGCCCAGGAGTGGCAGCTTGGTTATGGAGGTCATTTTAACTCACAACCTTCTGATCAGAAGTCCAACATCTTATCCACTGAGCTCCCACTTCCCCGTACATTTACACCATTTTATCAGACTCCCTTATCCAGAATGACTTACATTTATATCAATATACAGCAGAGCAGTTATAGGGTTAGGGGCCTTGCTCAGGGGCCAAGGAGTGACAGCTTGGTGTGCAGGGTATTTGAACCCACTAGCAGTTGGCAGACGCCTTTTCCAGAGCGACTTACATTTTTATTATTCATACACCAGAGCAGTTATGGGGTTAGGGGCCTTGCTCAGGGGCCCAGGAGTAGCAGTTCAGTGTAGAGGGGATTTTAACTAAAGACCTTCTGATCAGAAGTAACTTTATATCCTGGTCGTTCACTCAGCACTGCCTCAAAGTCAAGATCGGACAAAAACCAGTAAGAGGAAGTAACAGGTCGGAATGTGGCAAGATTTCTTCTTCAAACACAGACTGAAAGTAGACAGTAGAGCTGAAGTTACAGTATGAACGTGCTCCTTTCCTCATCACACAAGTTTTTAAGTGGGTTCTTAGGAAAGCCGTTCGCATTAAAAGGTGGGAAGGAACAAATCCAGGACGCTACACCAAAATCACCCCGAGAACTAATTGCAGGCTACTGAAAGTCTTGCCTTCACAAGCAATCTGTATCTTTCCTTCGAACACTGAACAGCAGGAGAGGTCTGGGGCTGTGACCAGAGCTGCAGATTGGTCAATTAGGCTCAGATTGGGAGAGTTTCACTCTGTTAGACAGCGACGGAGAACAGGAAACACCTGGCAGAGTGTCCAGAGCCATTAGAGACCTGTGATTAAACAATGGCGAGGTGCTGTCGAGTGAGCGGGAGGAACAGGAGAAATGCGATCAACTGAATCGTGCAGGGAAAAAAAGATTTTAAAAAATGGAGAAAGAAGAACAAAAGACAAACAGAGAGAGAGAGAGAAAACTTAGTGCAACATTAGTTAGGGAATAAAGCAAAAGAGGGGAAAAGTTGGAGAAGGAGGGGATTTGAAGTTCCACTCCAGCTGGCCCTTTTAGAGGACACTGGCTGCATTGTCCAGCTGCGGAGCTGGAGCCAAGTGCTCTCCTCTTTCCAAGGCCTCTCTCATCCCACATGGCCGGTGATGTCAGCGGTGCAGCTGGAGAAAAAAACAGGAGAAGCAGAACAGGGCTAGTGGGGCCACACCGGGACAGCGCAGGGGGCTGAGCAGCCCCAAAGCTCCACACGCAACCAAATACAGCACCAGAAACAGACGGGCAGCTGTGGACAAATTCACGAGCCTGTCAGATAGAACGTTAGGGAGAGAGGGTGGGAGGAAAAGAGGGAGAGAGAAAACCCAAACAAAGAAGGACAGAGCAATAAAAGGGGGGGCTGAAAGAGAAAAAAGCGTCCTATTTCTTGTTTACGTTTCGGCATGAGTGAAGCTTTGCAAGCTCATGGAGTTCATATAAACCGAGAGTGCAGCTGCTTTCTTGTCCAATCCGAACAATCCCGGCAGAAAAGCTACTGTAGACAAAGAAAGGAATTAGACTTTTGACCAGAAGGTCATGGGTTCAAATCCCAGCACCACATAGGTGCACTGCTAGGCCCTTAAACAAGGCACTTAACCTGTAACTGCTCAGCTGTATAGAGGAGATAAAAGTAAGTGGATGAGTGCGTCTGGAAAATGCTGAATATAGACAGAGGTCAACCGATTCATCGGTTTTGCTGATTAATTTGCAATTTGATTGCTGGAACCATCTGCAAAAATCCATGCCGATAGTTTTTCCGGGTTGCGTCTGTTGCTGGAGCAGCTGAAAAAGTTTGCTGCCATTATACAGTACGAGAGTGCCATCTAGAGACGAATCGCTGACCCCAAGCGCTGTTTGTTTTGACATGAGAGACAACGTGCTGTGTGTATATATATATATATATATATATATATATATATATATATATATATCTCGATATAACCATAGGCATAAATGCATAAATGTTTTGATTTCAACAGCAATTAATATTTGAAAAAAATCTAATTATGATGGTAATAATGCTCTTTTAATAGGCGATATATCGCTTGTGTGTCTGCACGGTGCAGAACAAAATAATAAACTAATCTAGCATTAGGAGGCTAATAAATACATTTAAAATTATAATAAAACCTCCACAATAATACTGGTAGTCACCCGGACCATGACTCCGTGTCATTTCCTGTTACAGACCGACCCGGCCCCCATTAAAGAAAGGAAAAATGATGTGGCCCTCACAAAAAAAAAAGTTTGGGGACCACTGTTTTAAAGCATTATTGTTTCACATAAATACAAACAGCGATGCTTAAATTGGAGTTGTTTAAATGTCTGCACATTAAATGTCCATAGCATTAAAATGAATTATTTTTGTAATAAGGTTCAGCACTATTTTAGTGTTTTTTTTTTTTGTTTTTTATCCAATATAAAAAAAAAAAAAAACCTAATTGGTTGATTAATCGGTTATCGGCAAGTACGATCCAACCTGGCTATCGGTATCTGTGAAATACCCCAAATCGTTTGACCTCTAAGAGAAACTAAACATGAACTCTCTTGGCTTCTGAGTGTTATACAGTTATGTTCAAAATAATAGCAGTACAATGTGACTAACCAGAATAATCCAGGTTTTTAGTAAATTTTTTATTGCTACGTGACAAACAAGTTACCAGTAGGTGCAGTAGATTCTCAGAAAACAAACAAGACCCATCATTCATGATATGCACGCTCGTAAGGCTGTGCAATTGGGCAATTAGTTGAAAGGGGTGTGTTCAAAAAAATAGCAGTGTGGCATTCAATCACTGAGGTCATCAATTTTGTGAAAAAACAGGTGTGAATCAGGTGGCCCCTATTTAAGGATGAAGCCAGCACTTGTTGAACATGCATTTGAAAGCCTGAGGAAAATGGGTCGTTCAAGACATTGTTCAGAAGAACAGCGTACTTTGATTAAAAAGTTGATTGGAGAGGGGAAAACCTATAAAGAGGTGCAAAAAATTATAGGCTGTTCAGCTAAAATGATCTCCAATGCCTTAAAATGGAGAGCAAAACCAGAGCGACGTGGAAGAAAACGGAAGACAACCATCAAAATGGATCGAAGAATCACCAGAATGGCAAAGGCTCAGCCAATGATCAGCTCCAGGATGATCAAAGACAGTCTGGAGTTACCTGTAAGTACTGTGACAGTTAGAAGACGTCTGTGTGAAGCTAATCTATTTTCAAGAATCCCCCCACAAAGTCCCTCTGTTAAAAAAAAGGCATGTGCAGAAGAGGTTACAATTTGCCAAAGAACACATCAACTGGCCTAAAGAGAAATGGAGGAACATTTTGTGGACTGATGAGAGTAAAATTGTTCTTTTTGGGTCCAAGGGCCACAGACAGTTTGTGAGACGACCCCCAAACTCTGAATTCAAGCCACACTACACAGTGAAGACAGTGAAGCATGGTGGTGCAAGCATCATGATATGGGCATGTTTCTCCTACTATGGTGTTGGGCCTATTTATCGCATACCAGGGATCATGGATCAGTTTGCATATGTCAAAATACTTGAAGAGGTCATGTTGCCTTATGCTGAAGAGGACATGCCCTTGAAATGGTTGTTTCAACAAGACAATGACCCCAAACACACTAGTAAACGAGCAAAGTCTTGGTTCCAAACCAACAAAATTAATGTTATGGAGTGGCCAGCCCAATCCCCGGACCTTAATCTAATCGAGAACTTGTGGGGTGATATCAAAAATGCTGTTTCTGAAGCAAAACCAAGAAATGTAAATGAATTGTGGAATGTTGTTAAAGAATCATGGAGTGGAATAACAGCTGAGAGGTGCCACAAGTTGGTTGACTCCATGCCACACAGATGTGAAGCAGTTTTAAAAAACTGTGGTCATACAACTAAATATTAGTTTAGTGATTCACAGGATCGCTAAATCCTAGAAATAAAAATGTTTGTACAAAATAGTTTTGAGTTTGTACAGTCAACGGCATACACTGCTATTTTTTTGAACACACCCCTTTCAACTAATTGCCCAATTGCACAGCCTTACGAGCGTGCATATCATGAATGATGGGTCTTGTTTGTTTTCTGAGAATCTACTGCACCTACTGGTAACTTGTTTGTCACGTAGCAATAAAAAATATACTAAAAACCTGGATTAATCTGGTTAGTCACATTGTACTGCTATTATTTTGAACATAACTGTACATCCTGCATATTCACACAGAAATCCCCTCTGTACTGTACAAATGCAGACCACTAAACCAATAACATTTCAATTTAAGGCATTTGGCAGACCCCCTTATCCAGCTCATTCATACAACTAAGCAGTGATTGGGTTAAGGGCCTTGCTCAGGGGCCCAGGAGTGGGAGCTTGATGTGGCTGGGACTTAAACTGACTAACTTCAGATCTAAAGTCCAATGCCTTAACCACTACGCTGCCACCTCCTCATTTTACTGCTAAAAGAGGAAGAGGAGAAAGGTAGTTCAGTTGCTATCTATTATAAGCTTCTCCTAGAAGCTGAGGCTGTAGACGGGGTGGAAATTCCTGTGTAATTCGGACACGCAGTAAATCTCCACTTTGTGCTGGAATCGTCTGCGCAGTCATTCGGCCTTATCCTTAAATCTTGCTGAACCAAATTCCATGAACTTTTTCAACAGCCTCCCCCCTTCTTTCTTCTCTTGGGGGGGGATTGGTCTGGACGGTCCGTCGTTCTCACGGCAATGACGAGCGGACGACTCTCGGCGACCAATGACAAGAAACTAAAACCTCTATCAAGTGCCTCTCTGATGTAGAGTCAAGGTCGAGGCATTTTTATTTTCAAGCACGAGATCTAAAAGTCGGCTAATCGCAAAAGGGGTAACTTTTTAGGGGTATTGTCGACAAGCGCAGGGCATCTGGCTTTCCAGATGCATTTCTGCTAATCACGTCGTTTCTAAAGGGCTATAAAGGTGGAGAGGGGGGAACCATGTGCTCATAAAGCTTGGAAGATTAGCAAGTCTTTGTCGCATGGACAACACATAGCAGAAAATGGAAGTAAATCCATCACCTTCGATGGCCTTCAACGGGCACCCCATGGCGGACCTGAACGTTCGGTTACGGCGAAGGAAACTGATGCAATCGCCTTCTAAAAGGCATCGGGTTTTAGATTTACGCGCACTTTGATCAATTTCCTTTGCTGTCACGGCAATAAAATTTCCCCTCGGTCAGGTTCTGGTTCTGCAGGAGCACCAGATAAATAAGCGAAGAGTAAATAAATAATAAATCCCGCAGATGATCTATGCCTATCTGCCAGAATATCCTGCTAAATGGTGCGCTGATGTGCAGGTAAGATCGTTCTGAATGCCAAACAATGCATTCTGTTTGACATTAACATTCTTTTCCTTGGCAGCAAAGAAGAGCTATAAATGACCCAAGAATCTCCATAACGGAGGTCGATTCAACTCATATCACGATGCATAGCCAATGATACGATACGTTAAAGATCTATATGAAGCAGCTACCGACGCGATCCGATTTCCCCCATTACGATCCGATTTCTATTCGATTCAACACAACGCAAAGATTCAAAAGGAAATAAATACGATGCTCTGCAATTCAAGATGTTAGACAGTTCACGTTTATTTATTTGGTTCTGACAGACGGCAAATCATCAATTTACTTAAGTGCCTTCTGACAAATTTGTAGTGCAAAAAAACCCAAAACAAAACCAGACGTTCTTTTCCTGTTCTGTCTTGAGAAAGATTACAGCTCTACCTCTGCCATGTTAATCTCTCAGGACACGCCTTGGCCTCTGTTGTTTTGTGATGCGTCATTTTCACGTAGCAGCAGTGGTGCTGAGAGAAACAGTTCAGCTACGAGAAATCGATCTACATAGAAAATATAGATCACAAATTATTTGTCACATTTGAAATAATAAAAGTATCACGCTTCTACTAATAATTATGAATTTATAGTTTTTTTTCCCGACGCAAATACATCAAACCAATCGCGAATCTTGGCATCCCTAATAGCACAAAAACAAGAACAAACGTTTGGATACACCGAACCATAAAATTCAAATGTGGACATCATTCCACATTTAGCCCTTTTTTTTTGCCACCTATACTCTTCTGGGAAGATGCTTGCTGACATTCATTTGGCCACAAGGGTGTTACTGAAGTTAGGGATACTGATGTATGAGAGATAGTGTTGATCCCAAACCTGTTCCAGCATGACAATGCCCCTGTGCACAAAGAGCCAGCTCCATGGAGATACACAGGTGCAACTCAATAAATAGAAAATCATAAAAAAGTTGATTTTAGTAATTAAATACAAAAAGTGAAACTGGTATATTATATAGATTCATCACACACAGACTGATATTTCAAGTGTTTATTTCTTTTAATGTTGATTTTGGCTCACAATTCACTATCTCAAAAAATACTTCATAAGACCAATCAAAAAAATTTTTTTAGTAAATTGTTGGACTTCTGGAAAGTATGTTAATTTACTGTATATGTACTCAATACTTGATCAGTCTGTGGCACTGCTGAGGTGGTATGGAAGTCCAGGTTTCTTTGATAGCGGCCTTCAGCTCATTTGCATTTTTTGGTCTCTTGTTTCTCATTTTCCTCTTGACAATACGCCATAGATTCTTTATGGGATCAGGTCTGGGGAGTTTGCTGGCCAGTCAATCACACCAACACCATGGTCATTTAACCAACTTTTGGTGCTTTTGGTAGTGTGGGCAGGTGCCAGATCCTGCTGAAAATTTTAATCAGCATCTCCATAAAGCTGGTCAGCAGAGGGAAGCATGAAGTTCTCTAAAACTTTCTGGTAGACGGCTGTGCTGACCTTGGACTTGATAAAAACACAGTGGACCAACAGCAGCAGATGACACGACTCCCCAAACCGCCACTGACTGTGCAAAATTTACACTGGACCTCAAGCAACTTGGATTCTGTGCCTCTTCTCTCTTCTTCTTCCAGACTCTGGACACTGATTTCCAAATGAAATGTAACATTTTCTTTCCATTCCTCTGAAAAGACGACTTTGTCCCACTGAGCAACGGTCCAGTCCTTTTTGTCCTTTGCCCAGGTAAGACACCTCTGACGTCGTCTCTGGTTCGGGAGCTGCTCAACACGAGGAATGCGTCAATTGTAGCCCATGGAGACATCTGTGTGTGGAGGCTCTTGAAACACTGACTCCAGCTGCAGTCCACTCTTTGTGAAACTCCCCAAATTCTTGAATGGGCTTCGCTTCACCTTTTTCTAACAGATTCATTTCCTTCCATTCAACTTTCCATTAATGTGCCTGGATACTGCACTCTGTGAACAGCAGCTTCTTTAGCGATGACCTTTTGTGTCTCACCCTCCATGTGCAGTGAGTCAATGATCGTCTTCTGGACAACTGTCAAGTCAGCAGTCTTCCCCCATGATTGTGGAGCCTGAACCAGACTGATACGCCATTTAAAGGCTCAGGAACCTTTGCAGGTGTTTGGATTGAATGAGCTGATTAGAGTGAGACACCACAAGTCTCCATTATTCAACTTTTTCACAATATTCAAATTTTCTAGGGTTAGGGTAGGGGAGATACTGAATTTTGGGTTTTCATTAGCTGTAAGCCAAAATCATCAAAATTAAAAGAAAAACACTTTAAATGTTGCAGTTTGTGTGATGAATCTATATAATATACCAGTTTCACTTTTTAAATAAACTTTTTAATGAAATTTGAATTTATTGAGATGCACCTGAACTTTACATCGGTAGGAGCGGATGATCAATGTAAAGTATATCTCCATGTAGCTGGCTTTGTGCACAGGGGCATTGTAATGCTGGGGCAGGTTCTGATCTCCTAGATCAAGTGAAGGGAAAATTTCCTGCTACCACATCCAAAAGTGTCCGATTCAAGCTTTGTAGTAACAGTTTGGAGAAGAACCACATGTGGCTGGAAAAGTCAGATTTCAACCCTTTCTGTGCTTCTCCTGGTTCCTTTTAGTAAATTTCAAAACATTTATAAAAGTTAACATTGCTGTAGCTCCTGCAGACAGAATGAAAACCTGGATTTTCAGAGTTGCGTTAGAGATGAGAGTTCATGTATAACCTTTGGGTTGTTGTCAGAGCAACTCACAGTAGAAAAACTGAAACGTGTATCTGATCTTTCCGGTGAATTCGCCCTGACGTGACCCTCCAGATCAGGTGTTTAGCTCAAGGGGTTTCATTAATCTCCGTCAGCGGCATGGCGAGCGTTACCGAGAGGCCCTTTCACATTAATTCACGAGCTGTTGAAAACCCTAGCATCATGCTTCTCACTTCGAGATCCTCCTGGAGTTCAAACTACAAAGAATGAGACGAGCCGCAAAATCGGTTCATAATCGCTTTTTGGCACTCGTGCGGTTAGGGGTGTCGTTTAGTATGAGAAATCCACCCGGAGACCAGCTGTCGGTCCGGTGGTGGGCTCTCATCCATCAAGCTACAGTTACGGGGTTGACTCACATGACCGGAGACTTTGGGGTAACTTTAACTGAACAGGTGAACGGGGGGGGGGGGGGGGGGGGGGGGGGGGGGGGGGGGGGGGGG
>JAAIIK010000451.1:2518134-2531126 GCA_014706435.1 Silurus glanis | reverse complement strand
GGGGGGGGGGGGGGGGCAATAAAAAGGAAAATAAGGAATGAAATGAGAGTAAATTAAAGACAAGGAGACAAGGAGAGGAGAGGAAAGAAAAGGGGATGAGAAGAAATTAAAGGAAAGGAAATGAGAGGAAAGTGAAGGAAAAGAAAGGAATGAATTGAGGAAATTAAAGGAATGAAAAAGAAAATGAAAGGAAAGGAGGAGAGGAAAGAAGAAGGGAAATGGGATGAGAAGAAAGGAAAGGAAAGGAATGAGAAGAAAGGAAAGGACAGAAGAAAGGAAAGGGAATGAGAGGAAAATAAGGAAAATGAGAGGAGAGGAAAGGGGGATGAGAAAAAAAAGGAAATTAGAGGAAAGTGAAGGACAAGAAAGGAATGAAATCAAGAGAAGAACGGAAATGAGAGGAAAGGCAAGGGAAGGAATGGAATGAGAGGAAAGGGAAGAAAAGGAATGGAATAAGAGGAAAGGGAAGGGAAGGAAAGGAAAGGAAAGGAAAAGAGTACAAAAGGCAGGGTTCACCCAGAAGCTTCTGGAACGCTGTAGGCATGTCTGCAGATCCTACTCCTGACCGCTCGGCCTTACAAGCTCAAGCTTCTTACTAAAGACGCTACGGCAAAATCAATTTCCCTCCGCCCTCCCACACACACACACACACACACACACACACACACACACACACACACACACACACACACACACACACACACACACACACACGACAACAATGTGCACTAGAGCAAGTTTAAGAAAGACAATAAATGAAAATGGAAATAAGCCTCTCTTTTACGCGAGTAATCCCTTTTACTCTGTGCATTCTGGGCAGATCTATTATTAAGCATCCCTCACCTATATAGTCAGGATACTTCTCCCGCCCCAGAGATACATACTGTACATTTTGCATTCGCGCACACACTCGCACAGAGTAAATAAATTCCCATAGGCTACTCAGCTCACGCTGAGGCCTATGGGCAGAGAAGCGAGTGCGGAAGATAAGCATTCAGACAGCGCTAGGTGAGAGGGGCTCAGCTGGCGCTCAGCGTCGAGATAGCGGGTTCATGACTGAGAGGGGTGCGCGCGGGTCAATACGGCCCCCTGTCAAAGCCCAAGATACGCCGCGAAGCAAAATCGTCCGCGACGCACACTTCTCCTCGCTTCGCTTTGATGAGGCTTTCCGAACTGAAAATCGATACGGAAACTTCTGCTCTCGGGTGAACAGGGCTCACAATAAACTCGCCTGTGTTTATCCAATTTCGACAAGGAAGAACGCAAGACCTACAGTAGGATCAGTGTTAGATAGATAGATAGATAGATAGATAGATAGATAGATAGATAGATAGATAGATAGATAGATATCTATCTATCTATCTATATATATATATATATATATAAATAAAACACACACACACACACACACACACACACACACACACACACACACAATTATTTACAGACCCGTGGTTCACTACTGTTACTATTACTGTACATAATAAATTTTTTCCAATACAACTGCACAAGAAAACATTCAAACCACAAATGTTGGCTTCAATTCATTAATTCCATTCATTAAACATCTGCAATAATGTTGATATCTAAACAGTAATGCTTGCTGGTGTACCTCGATACACTACATGGACAAAATGATTGGGGCCACATGCTGGTTCTTCTGTTTCCACAAAGCTGGAGGCACACAATTGTATAAGACGGCTATATTTGCGTTCACTTGAACTTGAAAAAGCATGGCATTGCCCCTGTGCACAAAGCGAGCTCCATAAAGACATGGTTTCGAAAGGAAGATCTCCTGCTATAGAGCTCTGATCTCAACCCTACTTTGGGATGAATGTGAATGCTGACGGCACCCCAGGCCTCCTCAGCTCACCTACATCAGTACCTGACTTGACTAACACCCAAATGTGCACAAGGACACTTTAAAATCTAGTGGAACTCCTTCCCAGGAGAGTGGAGGAAATTCTAAGAGCAAATTGGAACTAAATGTGGAATGCGATGCTCAAAAGCTCAAAAAAGACTTATGACCAGGTGTCCGCAAACGTTTGGCAATAAAGTGTATATGCTGTGGTGGAACGTTTAACCGTGTAGAAATCCCAATAATGTGAATAAAGATTTTGATATTTCTCTGGTGTTTGTAATGTTTTAATGATTTGTAAATCAAATGATGATGGGTTCGACTTTTGAGTCAAGGTTTCTTCCTCATACCTTCTAATGCCTTCATCTTCTAATGCCTAAATACACATCATTCACATAGATTAACATTTTTATTCTATAATCCTTTCTGTAAAGCTGCTCTGAGCCTATGTGCATAGTTAAAAGCGCTGTAGAGATAAACTTGAATGAAATTTTGGTTTATTGATCTTTTAATTCGATGCCAGAACTAACGGCGATTTTATGGCAGGATCAAGGGAGGTACAGGGTGGCGCAGGGAAAACGGAGATTTTGGCGCTATTTGTTGGTGACCTTGGGGCGTCTGTGATTGTTTGAAACCAGTCTGAGCTCGTTTACAAACCACTTAAGTGTTCGCTGTAAAACCTTTTGCAAGAATGCCGATAGTGTGAGTGCTGCGTAAAGGGAATCCCGTCGTCATTACCAGTCAGTGTCCCGTCCGCTCATTTCGAAGTTTAGCCTTAAAAAAAAAAAAATAAGTGGTGTTGAACGGCACACGCACCAGAGAATATGGAGGCTGTTCGAGCTGCCATTGTGAGGAGCTCTCGCCGCTCTGCAGGGCCGGATCCACCGGGGTGGTAACTGCCACTCTAAGAAAAAGCATTGCCACCCTATCTGCCACCCCAGCACTGGTAACCCGAATTATATACAATTTTATCAGTTATGACAAAAATAACAACAAAAAAATTCACAAATAACAGCAAGGAATCTCTTCTAATCTTTCTAATAAAGCATAATCTGAACAAACAAATCTTACAAACTGCTCCGTTTTAGTGAATCAAACACGGTCAATGCAACCAGCCTAATTACAAACGTACGTCTCGATCCGGCTCTTTTAACGAATTGCAGCATTCGTATAAAATGGATCGAAGCATACATGTAATATATACACGCACATCAGTATATTAGATATCATTATAGTTCACTTTGATGGCATCTTCGCACGTTTTTAATGACTAACGGGGTAACTAAAAAATTTTACAAAGTATGTTGTACAAAGTTTGCATCTTCAGAATAGTCTGACCTTTTGACATGTGGCATCGGGTGACTGCAATGCATTTGGCGGGGTCCGATTTGTGATTTAAGCGCGTTTTCGGTGTATTTGTTACGCGTTTTTGACTTACGTAAACCAATACTTGATACAGCGAGGCTTTGTATCTATTTATAATGTGTATTGTTTGTCATGCATAGTAAACTAAACTTGGAATGGGCTGAAACTCGCTACAGGTTTGCGTAGAACTTAAAAAACAAAAGTTAAATACGCTGACTACTTTGAAATGACACATCCATGTTGTAATCGCATGAGCAAACAGGATACAATCATGACGTCCTCACAGGTACTGACGCCAAAGTGTTTCTGTATTTCTGGTAGTAAAAGCCTTTATATTTCTGCTTTCACAGTCTGGATTATGTTACATTCAGTCTGGTCTTGTTGATGTCGTCATTGACTTGTTTTATGTTATTTTTTTTCCCCCCACAGCTCTTAATGTTTCCATCATCAACTGTTTTTGTTTTACTTGGCTGACCAGATCTGATTTCCTTATTTTTGGGGACATTCCAAATAGTTGTGCTGGTCATGTCTTATGCAATGTCTCAGCTTATTTTTTCCTTCTCTCAGATTTAAAAATGGCTTGTTTTTTCATCCCATAGTCGTCTCTCTGCTCTAGATAAGAGTCTATCCTTTATAACAACAAATGCAGTCTTTCCACACAAAAAAAAAAAAGAGAGGAGGATTCAAACAAAGCATAATGTGAGTAATTAGAAACAGAAGCTAAAATCATCACCTAACGTCTCATCCTTGGCTCTCAAACCTAAAAGTCTTCATTGTATAGCAAAATTCCATAGAACTGGCCTTGCTGTTGTTTACAGAGGGGACTGTAGATCAGGAACTATTATATCCATAATTACTCCATATTTATTACCTTGATAGTCATATTACACAAAGTGGTTTCAAAAAGGTTCCAGTCTAATTTTGTAGCACAAGGCTGCACGCACAGTCGCAGGATGCACAGACCTTCAAAAGTTAATGTGCCAAAAGACATTGTCCTGTGTACATCGGGAGCTGCGCAACTGGTGCTATTTTGACCACGTGCGTTCCCGCGTCAACGATCGAATCACGTACACGAGCGGAAGAACATCACTGGAAGACGACTGAAAGATCAGGACGACCTTCAACAAGCTCAACCCCCGATAATGTCCAAACTGTCTGGCCACTTGCGCACGATGATCGTCGGAGAACAATCCGCACGATTTCACTTCCGCACCCACCCTACTCGCCAGATTTGGCTCCTGCACACTTCGCCTTCCCGAAGATGAAATCCAAGGTCTTCAAGGTCGGCGTTTTGATACTGCTGCAGAGATCCGCAGAAGCTGTTCGAAACGCTTGGAAAAAAAGACTTCCAGGACACATTCCAGAAGTGGCAGGAACACTGGGAGCACTGTATTGCTTATATATTTATACACTTATATACACACACACACACACACACACACACACACACACACAATCTCTCATCGAGTTGTGCAGAAAAGCAGAATGTAAGTGATCACTGTTTCGGTGACGGCCATTAAGCACCGGTGTAATTCTGTCTACGCAAACTGCAGCGCCATCACTCAGAGCAGCCCCTGAGCAGGGAAGAAGAATGTCTCGGCATTAAAATGCGATCGCGCCGTTTCACGAGCCGCGGCGAAAAACCCGTGAGCGTTCGTTATCTCCTCGACGAAAGCATGAAAGCGCTAAACTTGCATCTTTTTTTTTGTCAACTGTATAAACCATCAGATGCAGAAACAGTGGCTTTTCGTGGATAAATGTCGCTCTGACCTGATTATTGACTTTTATTTCCTTCGGAACAAGCTACTTAAGTGGAGGCTTGTACCCTTGATTAAAGCGCTAATGGAGAAAGGATATAAAAGCAGCTTATCGCAAAAAAAAGCAAAGAGCTCGGCTGACGTTTGGCCTGGTGCCAGATAAACAGATCTTTCCAGAGGTATATTGCAGCTCTCTTTTTGTTTTTTCCTTCCCCAATGATTAGTCACATAATCAGCGCACATTTTCTGTAAGGATGATCAATAAAAATCCAGCAGGAATAATTACACCAGGTACATGTATTCGTAACGAATCACGATAGTACAGTACTTTCGGTTCGGTGCACGTGTACCGAATGAAATCCTTTTTACATGCGGAACATAGTTAAAACCCGAGTTCCTTCAGGAACGTATTAAGTGGCAGACCGCGAGTTTAAAAAAAAAAAAAAAAAAAAAAAAAAAAAAAAAAAAAAAAAAAAAAAAGGACCGAGAGTTAGGCGCAGTGTCACTGTGGCTGCTCGCACCGGACCAGAAATACGATTTGTAGTCCGGTGTAAAACTCGGATTTTGTTTTGCGCATAATCGCTGCTACTTCCTGCGTTTTTTTACGACAGTCTCGCGATATGGATGCGTTAGCGTTTTATGTCCAGCGTCGAGAATTTTTTTTTCCAAAGGAGAAAATCCTGACAATTCCACATATCGAAAGAGTGAATGAATGAATGATGGAACGAATGAAGACATTTGTGAAAGTCGGCTGAAATAAGTAGAACATGTCTTTGGAAAATTAAATATTAAATAAACACACACACGCACTTATACACACATTTGTATTACCCAAATGGGGTTTAACGAATGTAAACTATATCATAAAATTTTACCATCAATTTAATTTTATTTAATCAATTTAACTTTTAAAGCAATATGATAAAAAACTGCAACCGTGACTTAAAATCCGAGGTATCGAAGCTACACTCTACATCGGGTCAATTATTTTCATGTTGAGAAAACAGCCCTAGAGAGACGCACCTGGTAATCCAGAATGCTGAAACCGAGGCCACGCTCGCTCTTTTCCAACTCCAGCACATGCACTTCTGGAGACCAGAGAGCCAACTCTTCATCTCCACTCTCCTTATTCTCATCCTCCTCCTCCACTTCCTCCTCCTCCTTCTCGGCGTAACTCTGCTCCGGAGCTGTTCTTTGCTCAGCAACCTCGTTCTGGATCACTTGTGTCTGGTGGGGAAGCAAAAGAACGTTTGAGTGGCGTGTCCAGCATTTGAGTTTTATTTAAACTGCGTGTAGGCGATGCTTGGCTCTGCGAAGAAGGAAACGTTGCTCTGAAAATAAATAACCATAAAGACGCGGGTTAAGACCCGACTTCAATCCACTCAGCACTTCCGCTCCACCGAACTGCTCGGCATGCAGTGCTGTCCAGAGCTATTTGAGAACCTTTCAGGATGAACCATAGACAAAAGTCAGAGGCAGAGTTTACAAGAAGTGCTCAATATAATAATAATATAAGAATATAATGCAAGATTTTTATTGATTTGCTCACTTGCTGAAGGGTTTTGTTTCTTCTCATCTCAGCGGAAGCTTTTTTTACCCTCCATGTCTTTAGTATGAGACATTTGACAAACACCTAAACAATAGATATGGCACGCCATCGGGGCCAGCAAGGCCTTCTCTGTCGGCCTAAACATTATACGAATCACGGACACGCGTTTTGATATATTTTTATCCATGATTATGTATTAAATTATTCTCAACAGTTTGTTCTCTTTATTTCATATCGCTTTTTCTCTCTCGAGTTTACATCCAATCAGATTTCAGCTCCCGCATCACATAGTGATGTAAAGCCTTCAGAAATAAACAGCTGGTTCCAACAAGTTTTACACATTTAGAAATGTTTAAACGTTATTTAAAAAGTTGGGGTTGACTTCTGATTGGATGGCAGGTCTGCAGGATGTGACTGGTAACGCAAGGGATGGATTTTAAATACACTGACTGAAGCATCCAACATACATAGAGCTGAAAAAAAGAGATACTGTAGTTAGTTTAGAGATGTTCTTTCACACCGATTCAGGAGTGTGGTAATTACCTGCTCCTGTAGGCTAGCTGTAGGGCTGTCGGAGCTCCATTCGTCGTCAGGCTGGTATTCGATGCCCTCTTCAGTGAGGCGTCTACAGCACACAAGAGTGAACGGTGGAGGAACCTCTCGCAGGAACGCCACAGCCTCCCGTCTAGTCTTTCCATACAACTGCACTCCATTTACCTACACACAACATACATCATGAGCAGATCTATAATATCTGTGTAGTTCCTATTTTCGTCATTGAAGAATAGCCATAAAAAAAAAAAATGACCCTGTAAATGTCACAGTGGAAGGCCATCAGGGCCAGAAAGGCCTTCTCTGCCGGCTCAAACACTATACGAATCACAGACTTGTGTTTTATTATACTTTTAGAAACGCATTTAGAAACACTGAATTACGTTTGAATACATTTTTGTCCATGAATATGTATTAAATTATTCCCAATAGTCTATTCTCTTCATTTCATAGTGTTTCTCTCATTGCTTCCTTTAGTGTATGTTTAGGTAAAATTTTCTGGGATATGGGATTTCTGTAGGGTGCTTCTGTAGGTCATCATAAAAACTCTGTTGGACCAAAGATTTTTCAGAACGATGCTTCGCATTGGCCTTATGCATGTCCAAATTTTGCCTGCTTTGCTTACACAATTACTAAACCAATAAAGCATAAAAAAGCAGATCTACTTTTGTCACTATTCAGGAAAGCAAACAAACAAAATCGCACACAGATGACCAACTATCATTCATAAATAAAGGCTAAGCGCCTCTCTTTCGCCAGGCCATTTTTCTGGCATTCACTTGGAACTAAAGGAAGCCAGGGCAGCACTGTGCCATCTGTCCCAGACCAAGGATTCTGCAGCCCACTTTCTGCTCACCCCAGCACCATTATATACCACTGAGCACACATCTGCCCACGATGGCTCTTCAGGAAGTGTCCATAAGGAGTTGCGAGCAGCAGAGTTGTACTGATGCACGGAATTTCAAACATATATGTAAAAGAGCCCTTTACATACTCGATGAGCCTAGCATGGTGCTTCGAGAAGCCCCTCAACGCTCCGATGCGCCAGTGAGATATAGCAGCACCTCCTGGGTTTTGTGTTCTGTCAGGGTTGCTGCCAAGAGCAACAGGCTGAGAGTACAGCAGCTCGTGGCCATTGGACCAGGTGGGGCTGAAGGGACAGCGGAGGGGCAGGAAGCAGAGGCAGTGGGGGAGTCAGAGGCACGGCCTGGCATGCAGATGGCCTCGGTCAGACTCGGGAGCCCTCCTGCTAAAACATCTACGTGCCAGCAGTGGTGGCAGCAGCACGTCTTCCTGGAGACCTGGGGCTGGCAGGATGCAAAGGTCACTGTGTTATTAGAAGAACAGACAGGAGCCGCACCGGCCGCCGCCAAAAAAGATGATCTGAAGGCCGGCCAAACCGCGGAGCCACCTGCCCATACCTCCTCACCACAATGCCAATGGGACGACGAAGAAGGGTGCAAAATTTAGCAAGCGAAGGTGTTAGTATAGAGGCGGTAACTTAGTGGTTAATGAATTGGAGTTTGGATCCGAAGGTCGCAAGTTCAAATCCCAGCCGCACCCAGCTGCCATTCCTGGGGCCCTGAGCAACCTCAATAAGATAAGGATAAGGATAAGGGTGTCTGCTTAATGCTCTAAATGTAAATGTCCTTATTAGGGGTGTAACAGTACACGATACACGTGTGCAATCCGAATGCAATCCCTTTTACGTGCGAAACATAGTTACAATTCCCTCAGGAACATATTAAGTGGAGGACCGCAAGTTTTTTTTCATCACCGCCTCGTACTTTAAGCGCATTTTCTAATTTATTATTACATTTGAAAACGTACACAAAATGCCAGGGGTGTAAAAAAGAAACTAGATTTAGCGCAGTGTCATCATTGCTACACGCTCCGTACTGGAAATACGATTTGTAGCGCTTTGATGTGCGCAGGTGCGTAATCACAACCACTTTCGCTTTTTTACGACAGTCTAGCGCTATGGATTCTTTAATGTTTTATGTCAAGCGTCAAGAATTTCTCTTAAAAGGAGAAAATTCTGACAATTCCACATATCGAGGGAGTGAATAAATGAAGGATGATGGAATGAAGACATTTGTTAAAGTACGCTGAAATAAGTAGAACGGTTAAGTAGATCTTATCTGTAGAAAAATAAATATTAAATGTAAACACACACGCACTTGTACACACATCTGTATTACCCAAATGGGGTCTAACAAATACAAACTCTAATTTAATTTTTCCATTTATTTATTTTTATTAAAAAAAATTTAATTTGTGGCAATTTAACTGAATTTTTTTTGACAATTTAATCAATATAATAAAAAAGGTACTGCATTTACTTGATTTATTCCATTTTATTTGTATATATAAAATTTTTAAAAAATATTATAAAATATAATTTTATGTAGTATTGAACCGAGCAGGGATTTTATTTACATTTGCTTTAAAAATGTAAACTGTTGTTCACAAATTTGAATAATAATAATAATAATAATAATAATAATAAACTGTGTTAATAAAAAAACAACAAGCAATTTTATGCTTCGCATTTCTTCCTCAACAACTGTTCCGAAATTGTAGCGAACCGTGACTTAAAAACCCTGAATTTTGAGTACCGTCACACCCCTAATTCTTAGAGCATTTTCGTACCTCGAGTAGTTCATCCTCTGGTCGCAGTAGACCATGCTTGGCCACAGGACCATCAGGGGCCACAGTAGAGATGTAGTGGTGACCATCGAACGAATCCAGCTCCACACCCAAACGCATTGTGTGTATTGGGAGCAACTAGGGACAAAAAAATTAAAAAGGAGGGTAAAATTGTAAAAAAAAAAAATAAACAAATAAATGCCCGTACATATACGGGTCAACATGTGCTTTACTATAATACCTTGGAATATTTCTGCAGCTCAGCATCATCCTCAATGACTGGGTCTAGTTCAACAACCTGGGGGGAGAAAAAAAAGGTCATTAATATCACTTTAATAAAATCATTAATGACTGTGTGCTGAAGGGAAAATGCTCATCGACATTGGAGACGTAGCATTGAGTCTCTGTTATTGTTTTTATTTCTGGTTTCTCAAATCTCAAATTCTCTCAAATCGTCTTGAGCGGTCTGTTAACCCGGGGAAGTAAAATTACAGGGATAAAGCACATGACTACGGCCCATTTACATCATACACAGGTTTTGAGTAAAGCCCAGAGCATTTTGTTAAAGGATTCCCACCCAATGTATCATGAGTTTCATCTCTGCCCTTCTGGCATTCGGTATCTTGTGTAAAAACCTCTTGGAGAAATTGTGTATTTGTATTGTCTTATGGGATATTCACGTACGCTGCACCCAGATTTCCTTCGGAAAATAAAGATGAACTGAACCGATAGCTGAACGAGCATAATGCATGTTCTTGCTTAGAATGACTTTCCTCCGTCTGCTATCCATTATACCTTCTTATTCCACAATTTCTTACCATGACGTCATACTGAGGGCCGAGCGCCTGCTCCCATTTGGTCCGTAACTCCATCTCGGTCAGTGGAATTGGCTCTAGAACTAAAGAAAAAAAAAAAAAAAACACAAAAAAAAGGTGTTTTGAGCAAACAATATAGGTGGTCTCTGAATTCCAATGGAGATGTTTTCCATCATAACTTGAAAATAAGGTAAGTCGGGACCCAGAAGTCTTAAAGAATGGTGATCAGTGTGGGGTAAAATACAGTCATTTATTAATAATTGAACAAATTACAGTACATAAGCAAAAAATATGAGAAATTTACAGCACCGTACCGTATAAACTCTACACGATATATTACAACTGTGCAACTCCATAATTGAGGTCGATGCAATTCATATCTCGATGCATAGCTAAATATACAATACATTAAAGATGCATATGAAGCCGCTACAGATACGATTCACCCCTATTACGATGCAGTGCGATCAGACTTCGAAACAATGCGATTCAACACAATGGAAAAAATAGGATGCTGTGGTACAAAAAGTACGCTTTTATTTCTTTTGTTCAGACGGACGGCAAATCATCGATTTATTTACGTGCCTTCTGACTTCGACCACATGGCCTTTTTGCAAATATTCCTCCGTAGTATTCGAATTACTCGAGGGATCATTTCAGCCTACAAGCCCTACACATTTTTTGCCTCGATGCTTTGTTTAGTCCATTTAACTACACATGGAGCGCTGCGTTTCCTCACGGACCATCATTACTGAAGCACCACCCGCACAAAATTTTAGACTGCAATTTCAATATTTATTTTTTATTTTTTTTTAAAACAAATGACGATCAAATTAAGAGACCCGTCTTATTTTTTCTTGTATGTTTAGTGTTGCTCTTTAATGAAGAAAAAGTACGTCCTATCCAATTACTCGATTAATCGATGGAATAATCGTTAGAATACTCGATTACTAAAATAATCGACAACTGCAGCCCTCGGTTTCGCGTTCGAGAATCGATCTACATATCAGATATTGCTCACAAATTAATGGTCATAATAGACTTTTATTTCTAAATAGTAGTAAATGTAGTGCATTTACTTATACTTCTATATAAGTACATTTTTATTTACCAATGCAAATATGTTAAAAATTATGCATTGCGATACAAATGCCAACTTGTGTCCGATGCACACTTTAAAATCGTAACTTTTATGCCGATGATGAATTTCACCTTCCCTAATATAGAGATGTATTTGACAGCGGGTGCGTAAAATTAATTTTTTTTTTTTACAATTTTGTTGCAATCGTTGTAAGATTGAAAAGTCGAACCATCCTAACTCTAACTAAATCTCGATTTATACAAATAACAATACAACAAAACCGCCAGGCTCCTGTCCGAGATCAGACGCATGCGGAGAGGCGAGAAGAAGCAGACGAGTCTATTAATGGACGACTTGTGTAGAACATTCAAGACCAAGAGCTTGGGGAGTTCTGCTACAGACAAGTGCAATAATGCTACTGTAATTCACACCCCCCCCAGGATGACAAGCAACCTCCTTCCTTTACACGTGTAGTCATTCCAATCATCTCGCTCTGACAACTTGGAGAGAGCGAGCGAGCGAAGAAAATTAATCACACACATACAAAAGATGAAGGGCCCAAGCACATAGACCTGATTAAATTAGCATTTCTACACCAGCACTCACAACACCATTCATCATAAGTGTTTGACTACATTAATACAGCAATGCATCGCTTTCAGGTTTCGAATGTCAAAATCCAGCGAACATCTGCAGGCCAGGTGCTGCGGCAAGTGAAGAAACTATGCTTTAGAAAGAAAGGACGCTGCTTTGTGCTCGTCACGTGTACTTTACAGCACAGTGAAATTGTTACTTCGCATATCCCAGTGATGTTAGGAAGCTGAGGTCAGAGCGCCGGGTCAGCCGTGATACAGCACTCCTTAAGTACTGAGGCCTTGCTCAAGAACATCAAGAGTGGCAGCTGATCAGAAACCCAGAGCCTTAACCACTGCTCTGCCACCTCCACTATGGTATGTTGACGTCAGCCAATTTTACAGATAAAATTTATCAACAGATGGATATCGGATTTGAAAAAGAAAAAAAAAAAAAAACTCCGTACTATGTAAAATAGTACTGAACTACATTATAAAAATAAAATAAATAGTACTGAATCACGAAAATGTGCTAAATGAAATAAATATATTATAATAAATATTAAGATAAATAATAAGACTAAAACAAAAATAAAAACAGTTACATGTCCAAAAAAAAAAAAAAAAGTTTTAGGTTTTTAAATAAACATTTCATTGATTCACCTCTAGGGGGCCCTCTCATACTGTATATCGCAACCCGGAAAAACTACTGGTATAGATTTTTGTTGATAGCCGATAGTTCCAGCAATGGAATATCGGTGCCGATTCATCGGTTTTGTCGAACTCTAATGGTA
>JAAIIK010000451.1:2475606-2487847 GCA_014706435.1 Silurus glanis | reverse complement strand
CCCGTAATTTCCGGACTATTAAGCGCACCCAAATATAAGCCGCACCCACTGAATTTTACAAAGATTTTTATTTTGAACATTAATACGCCGCACCTGTCTATAAGCCGCAGGTGTCTACACTGAAACTAATGAACTTTACACAGGCTTTAACGAAAGACAGTGTCTGTAACATGGCTTGTATCTAAACAGTAGCCTACCAAGAAAGTCATTGTTCACTGTCTTTCTCCTTCCTTTCACAACAATTTCAAAAAAAAATTTTTTCTTTTGGCATCGTCGTGTGTTTAAAAATCACCATCGGTGAATCTTTTCTCCCGATGCCGTGCAGCTCAGAACACAGGTGAAGTGCGTTTTTTCATGCCCGGTTGTTTTCAGCGTGACGAATGATTGGCATTTTTTGTTGACAGTCCGAGTGAGCGGCAGGTCAAACATCAGAGGAACATCATCCATATTTATGATGTGGTGCGGCCCGATTCAGTGGGAGCGCGTTTTAATATAAAGAGTTTCATTGGTTCACCTTAACCCATTCGGAAATTTCATTGGTCTAATGTTACGGGGCTCAGTGTTTTGGCTTGAAGTTTGTGAAACCGGGAAAAACCCGGGAAAAATCCATAAATAAGCCGCTTCGTTGTTTAAGCCGCGGGGTTCAAAACGTGGGGAAAAAGTAGCGGCTTATAGTCCGGAAAATACAGATAGATAGATAGATAGATATATATATATATTTATATATATATATATATATATATATATATATATTAGGGCTGTCAGTCAATTAAAATATTTAATCACAACCTAATCACATTAGTTCAAAAAGTACCTTACAGTAATGTTTTCTTTATATTATATATGTATGTTTTGTTTTCTGTTAGGACCGGCTATTCATATAAAGTGGCAGTGGCTTTGTCTCTCTTCCTGGGATGGCTGGGGGCAGATCGCTTCTATCTGGGTTATCCAGCTCTCGGTACGTCTCTAAGAATCCATTTATATAATGAGCCTCTTTATATCTCCTATGTATTAGTTTTTCAGTCTTCACAGTTTACTGTTGGACTTTGCAGTAGACATAATGCACAAGCTTTTCATATAAGCATCAGCTGTTGATACACAATATGGACAAAAGTTGGTCTATGTTAAATTTTTTTTGGTGCATTTTGGACATGCCTTAACACATTTAGTCCCCATTTCCTGTTATGATAACCTTTACTCTCCTGGGAACATGTTCCACTAGATTTTGTGGAGATTTCTTTAGCAACAAGGGTGTTTTAAAGCCAGGTACCGATGTAGGCGAGGTGAGGAGGTCTGAGGGTGCAGTTCCAATTCATCCCAAGGTCTTCAGGAGGGTTGGAGGGCTATAGCAGGAGATCTTCCACTTTAAGCCATGTAAAGCATATCTTCTTGGAGCTGGCTTCGTGCACAGGCGAACAGGTTTAGTTCAAGTGAAGTGAAAACGTAATGCACCCTATACGATTGATTGCTTTTGACTGTTGTAACAGTTTAATGAAGAACTATATATAGCTGGAAAAGTCAGGTGTCCCAATACTTTTGTTTGTATAGTGTATTTAAACACTTAACATCTCTGAGGTTGCTAAAACAAGGCTAACAAGTAATGCTTTTTTTTTTTTTTTTTGTCCAGTCACATCCATTTCCTTTTTTGTTTTTGCTCACGGCGTAATTATTGGAATTATTGTAAGCGTGTTTTAGCGGCGTCGATCCGAGTTCAGGCCGCCGAACAAAGCCGGCGGATTTTCTTTGAGCGAATCGAACATTATCTCACGTGGAGGAAACCAGTGCTGAATAAGTTACGGCTACATTGAAGTGGGGACGGCGCAAGGCTGCTTTTCTTCCTCTCTCCATGCATTAAGAGCATTCCTATCAATTAAGCACCTGCAAAAGTACAAAGCCCGATGGTAGCTAAACGCTTCCTTTCTTCGGCGGCTTTTTTTTTTTTTTTTTTTTATGTGAGAGGCAGGCCCACACGGAGCCGGAGCCGAGATTTGCACCTGGACCGTTCGGACCTGCGAGCTGCTGCGCCTTTCAGCTCTTAACACGCGACCTGGCACGGCTGAACAGGCTCCTCTTTTGAGATCAGTGTTGGAATCAACACGATTAAGCCGCTCAATGACCAATTATCAGTGCTATTACTAATGATTAACAGTAATTATGTTTAAATTACTAGATGGGGGAGGATTAATTAATTGCAATTCTCTCAGACCCCTAATGGCTTAAGCCCAAACCAGTTATTCACTCCGTATACAAGCGGCTGTGACTGGAATACAAAATCGTGACTCTTTTTTTTTTTTCCACGTTTATGAAGACGAAGTTAACACACCATTATCGCAAACAATGACGCATGCTGTTTTGGCTCTTCACACGACCTACGTTTTGGAAATGTTTTGCGACCGAACGGGACCCCGGCCCGCAAGCTGTTCGCCGTTTATTGTCCGCAGTTTTGTCTTTATTCAGTCTCCCTCATGTCACCTGCAAAGGCTAGGGCGACCGGAAAACCCGCCGCAATCAAACAAACCCTCTTCGCGGGCGAGCGTGACCTCCGAGTGCTGCTTTGTGTAGCGCGATACTTTATGCGGACCTCCTACTGCCTGGTGGAGAATAGAGCACGCGGGGTAGCGGGTGTTTCAGAGACCTGTAGCGGGTTTCTTATAAGATACTGTGTGTCTTTCCAGGGCTGCTGAAGTTCTGCACTGTGGGTTTCTGTGGAATCGGAAGCCTGGTGGACTTCATCTTGATATCAATGCAGGTTTGTATGACTTTATTCCTGATTCTTATTTTTTTTTTTTTATGTTTTATTTATTTATTATTTTACTAATTCTTGTCTTCAACTATAAATACTCAATATTACTGTTCAGAATGGTGAAAGAGGGAGAGATAATAAGAACAGGGTTTCTGCAGAGTCTTAAAAAGGTCACTAAAAACCTCACTAAAATTCACTCCATTCCGATTACAAACGAGACCGACATGTAACAGCCAATCAGCTTTCTGTTATTGGAGCAAATCTCTTGGATTTTTCAGCAACGGGGGAGAGCAAGTTTAGTGTTTAATGCCGGTCGCTAACAACGTATTTGTGTGCGTGTTTGATGTCCTGATGATAATGAAGTAAGACACAGAATAAAACGGGGAAATAACAACCAGAAAAATGGGAGTACGAAAGGGATAGAATGAGAAAAGGAAAATGTGAAGAGAGAAAGGAAGGAAGGAAAATTAATGATCATATATGTCAGAAGTAGTAATTAAACCACAGTGTTTTTCATTAAGACTGATTTATTTATTAATATATTTATTTATTTATTTTCATAATTCTGTGAATTGATCGAAAGTTGCACTTTTTTTTAATCCAGCATAATTTGGTGTATCTCAGTATCCGGCAGACACATTAATGGAAATTGCATATAAATTTTCCAGAGACATACAGTGGTGTGAAAGTGTTTGCCCCCTTCCTGAGTTCTTTTTTTTCTTTTTTCATGTTTGTCGCACTTTAATGTTTCAGATCATCAAACTAATTTAAATATTAGTAAAAGATAACACAAGTGAACACAACATGCAGTTTCTTAAATTAAGGTTTTTATTATTGAGGGAAAACAAAATCCAAAACTACATGGCCCTGTGTGAAAAAGTGTTTGCCCCCTAAACCTAAGAAACATTAAAGTGTGACAAACATGCAAAAAATAAAAAAAAGAAATCAGGAAGGGGGCAAACACTTTTTCACACCACTGTATATAAATTTATATATCTATCTATCTGAATCATCCTGCAATCGTCTTTATTGCCAAGTTTAATGGGTTGCATGTACAAGTAATTTTTCATGGTATGCTGGTGCTATAAAAATAGAAAATAAAGTAATAAATAACGATATTAACACAGGCAATGTAAAGTGAAGCGATGCAAGTAATAATGTAAAGACTGGCAGTACAGTGATAATTTTTTCCCCCGAGTTAGTCCAAGGCACAGGTTTGCTACATAATAGACAAAACACAATAGTCGCATGCCAAATGTATTTGGACGAGCTACCAATTTCCCTCTAAAAATATACTTGTATTCTTTGATAACTTTCCAGAAAGGGTGTGATATGCAAACCGAGAAACTACTTGAAAATTCTATGAAGCCCCAACAGTGCTCCTTTTGTGTGTGTGTGTGTGCGCGCGCACGCACTGAGATTGTGTTTTTGTGTTCGGTAGCACCTGTGTCTCTGTGCTGTCTCCTCTGGGGGGCTCGTGCTCTGTGAGAAAGGCTAATGAGTGTGCGGTTTGTTTTCTACCCCTTATTCACCCCTATCACCTCACCACCACCCCCGCTCCGGTTGGGCACACGGTCCCCCGAGCCTTCCTCCACCAACACCACCACCACCACCCCTTCCTGGATTCACAGTATGATAGGAGAGTAAAAAAGCCAGTCTATTTGTCATCTCGTTAGGCGTAATCTCACTCTCTCCATCCTCATTAAGCTCTCCAGGCCTGAATGAAGCTATACATAGGAGTAGCATGTGCTCGGCCCCCGCACTCACCCGCCTCCCGGACACACATTCATCAAACTCTTGAGCGCATGATGAGCGATGACTCTGGGAATAACTATTGCAAACGGGGATTCTGTCGAGATTTCCGTAACGTTTAAAAAAAAAAAAAAAAAAAAAAAAAGAACACGCCGTCGTTCCGGCTGGTGGCGAAAACGTACGATTTAATAGAGCGTTTCCTGCGTTCATGTTTGACTGCAAGCGTCACTCTTTTTACAGATGGACGGAAGCAGGCATGTAGCATGAGCACACGCTTCAGATCGTACCATTCTTTTTATCTCTGCTTAAGAGTGTATGGTTACATTGTCTTCAATAGAAACATCTTTTCATGTCTAGACCCGTCTTTTAATCCGCCTTCAGAAAGTGCATTAGCTCTTTGCAAATCTATATGTAGTCCGTCTGTATTAGAGATGTCCATAACCGAGACCGATGAGATTCGCATCTCGCTGCATATCCAACGATACGTTAAAGATACATATGAAGCAGCTACCGATGCGATGGAAACCCCCCCCCATTATTATTTTCGATTCAACGCAATGCGATTCAGTGCAATACGATGCAATGGAAAAAAATACGATGCTCTGCAATTTAATATGGTACAAATAGCTCATGTTTATTTCTTTGGTTCAGACAGATGGCAAATCATCAATTTACTTAAGTGTTTTCTGACTTCTAACACGTGGAGCCTTTTACAAACACGCCTTTGAAGTGCAAAGATAAAAGCATCATTTTCTTTTCTGTCTCCTATAAGATGCAGCTCTACCTCTGCCATGTTAATCTGCATTCTATGTGACTCTCAGGACACGCCGTAGTGTTGTAATGCGTCATATATATATATCTCCTTCTTAGACAGTAGTCCCTTCTCTAAAAGTGTGTATTCTCCATAGTTAGTTAATTTTACAAATAGATTAATCGAAACATTATACATATACACTATGTGGACGAAAGTATTGGGACACACAATTTTTCCAGCGATATGTGGTTCTTCCTCAAACTGTAAGCACAATCATGGAGGTACACAAATGTATAGAATGAATTTGGATACAGTGGCATGAACTTTTACCTTCACGTGAACTAGGAGACTCAAACCTGTTCCAGCATGACAGTGCTCCTGTGCACAAAGCCAGCTCCATGAAGATCTGCTTTACATTTTAGTACAGTGAACAACGTACATCGTCTCAGCGCAGCTGTACAGAGGTGCATTAAACAATGTTTACGTTTGAAACCTCCCTGAAAAAACCTATCACTGAATGTCCATTCATTACAGTTCCATCATTGTTGAGGTGTGCTTTACTAAAATAGCAGATATTTAAGCAAAAACACTTGACTGGGATTAAACAAGATGTCACAACTGGCCTTGTTACAGGAGAAGCCCAGACTGGAGAACCTTGCTAAAGCTAATGCCAGTCTGCTAGAAGTGCTTTGAGTGTAAAGGAGCGAGAGAAAGGTTAGAAGTGCTGGAATGTAGAGGAGGTCTACTGCACGGGTACCACACGCATGGTGTTGGTGTAACCGGAGCTGGGGCGCCAGCCAGTGAGCATGATAACGACATCACCGGGCTTGAAGAATCCTCGAGCCTTGCCAACTTCCATGGCAAAGTTGACTCGGAGGTCAACATCCTCAGCCCCGACGCCATGAGCGGCTTGGTTGTAAAATACGGGGAAGATGCCGCGATACAAGTGAACGAGAGAAAAAGCGAACACAGAAGGGCGAGCGTAAGAGATAGACGAGGAATAAAATTACAGACTTAAAGGCCGGAGACGAGACGCGACACATCAAATGACGCAGGAGATCTTCCACACACTTCCATCCCATGTACAGTAAATGAACGCTGTGTGAACGCTGACTGCACCCCAGGCCTCCTCGCCTCATCTACACGCGTACCTGACCTTATTAACACTCTTGAGGCTGAATGAGTCTTCACAAATCTCCACAAAATCTGGTAGAACATCTCAGAAGAGTGGAGCTTATTATAAGAGCAAATGGGGACGCGGTGTGGATGAAAAAGAAGCTCAGACCAGTCTTATGGTAAACTCAGGCTGTTTTCCTTCTGCAGAATGTGAGGCCAGAGTCTCCTCATCTTCGCAGTTTCACAATTTTCTTCCTCCGCGTTCTCGCCGCTGACCTGCTCTTCAACCAGCGGCGAAAATGGAGCAAATCATCTTCTTCTTTTTTTTCTTTCCCCCCCCCCCTTCATTTTTTTTAAATGGCTCTAGCACTTTGATTAACAGGGCCTCTCCAAGCGTTTATTGTTCTCTTAATGTCTTATTGAAGGCCCTGAGAGAGCAATGCTTTTAAGAAGTGCGGCTGGCACAGAGATCCGCCACACACTTACACTCTCAATTAGCTGTACGCTTGTCCAGGGCGCTCCGTTTTTAAAGCATGACACTTTTGATAAAGAGTATCGCTTCCCCCGAGAGCCCATTTACGCCCGGCTCTCGGCGTTACAGCGCCATATTTTAACTCCGGCTACATCCGCTAAGAGCAGCGTTGGCTGGGGAACGCGTCTCTCAGAACTAATGAATAAACACCTCGAACATGTTGTTATTATTTATATCCATCGATCGCGTCCCTCGGGTCCGGAATCATCGGGGGGCTTTTCGGTCTAATGCCTAAAGATAAATGATATGTAACTTTGCAATTTGCTCGGATAAATCCGAACGGGGCAGGAAAGAGGTAAAAAAAGAATGGGGGAGAGATTGCAGATGTATGTTCTTTAATAAGAGGCGGAGCAGTCTCGTTCCTCTCCATCATGCTCTTGTCAATCCGGGAGGAAACGACCGCTCTGCTCTCGGTCAGATGAGGTCTTATCTGGACGTGGTAGAACACAGAATCAGAGCTGTGTGTGTGTGTGTGTGTGTGTGTGTGCTTCAGCGAGCACCTTCACCCCCTCCAGAGTGTGTTCTCATTATCAGTCAGAATCAGAGCAGAGGCGGCTGGGCCGGATGCTGAGTGTGCAGGCCTGCAGGAAGCTATTACACCGAAGCGACTGCAATGATCTCAGAGCTGGACGAGGCCCAGGAGCGGCTCTGGACCCAACACACCGAAGGTGCCAAATGAGAGAACTTAACTACAGAGTAAAAAACCTTCGGAACTCTCGCCTTTAATCGAAAGATTCGACTTAATATGTCCCGAACAAAGCGTTCCTTCTAGCTATAAGACTTACACTATACACCGATCAGTCAGAACATGAGCGGTGAAGTGAAGAACACTGATGATCTCGTCATCATGGCACCTTTTAGTGGGTCGATATATTTGTTAGGCAGCAAGTGAACATTTTGTCCTCAAAGTTGATGTCTAAAGCAGGAAAAATGGCCGAGCGTAAGGATTTGAGCGAGTTTGACAAATTGTGACGTCTAGACGTCTGGGTCAGAGCGTCTCCATAACTGCAGCTCTTGTGGGATGTTCCTGGTCTGCAGCGATCAGTGTCTATCAAAAGTGCTCCAAGGAAGGAACAGTGGTGAACCGGCGACAGAGTCGTGGGCGGCCGAGGATCATTGGCGCACGTGTGGAGCGAAGGCTGGTCCGTGTGGTCCGATCCAACAGACGAGCTCCTGTAGCTCAAACTGCTGAAGAAGTTCATGTTGTTGATGATCGACGGGTCACGACTGATTTTTGCAGCGAAATGGGACCAACACAATATTAGGCAGGTGCTCATAATGTTATGCTGATCAGTCTATAAAGAAAAGCTTGTTGACCGTAAGTTTGGTATGTGCTTCTTTTTGGACGTCCAATTCCACATTTAGTTCTCATTTGCTCTTATAATTAGCTGCACTCTTCTGGGAAAATGTTCTGCTAGATTTTGTGGTGGTTCATTTAGAAATAAGGTTGTTGGTAAAGTCAGGGAATGATGCAGGTGTGGTGAGGAGGCCTGAGATGCAGTCAGCATTCACATTCATTGATCAATGGGGTTGAGGTCAGAGGTCTAAAGCAGGAGATCTTCCACTCCAGTCCATGTAAAGCATATCTTAATGGAGCTGGCTTTGTGCAAAAAGACATGTCATGGGTCTCCTAGTTCAAGTAAATCGTTCAAAATTTGCCTTCATATTTATGGTAAGAGTTTTTGGGAAGATCCACTTTAGGCTGGAAAAGGGGTGTCCTGTATGTAGCTCAGGTATGTAGCTTTCTTCATCCAGTTATTTAATTAGTAATTTAATAGTTTGATGACTTCTTATGTGCTATAAATATAGAGAAACGGTTACGCATATGGCGGTCAGGTCAGTTGGCAAACTCTTTCTGTACATTTGTTTTTCTTTAACTGCAAATTTGCATATTTTTTCTTTCTCCTCCAGATCGTAGGTCCATCAGACGGTTCGGATTACATCGTGGATTACTACGGCGCGAGGCTCGTTCGGCTCTCCATAACAAATGAGACGTTCAGGCGGACGCAGATCTCTCTCTGAGGAGGTGAGGAGGCCCTAAAGCCAAGAAACATTTGTTCTCTATTTGTCCATGGCTTAACTGATAAAATCCATTACATGAAACAATTGATTTATTTTGGGGGCTTGGTAGGTTTGGGTGGGAGGGTTTGAGGAAGGGTCTTTAGTAGAGAGGCTGCATAGAGGAAAATTTAGTGAAGGTCTGGGTAGAGAAATTATCTACTAGGCTCGGAAATGCAAACTGTCAGAGCAAGGACACATTTACCTGTGTGTTTTGGAGAAGGGAAGGTTGAAAGGAATCGTGATCCAACATGGCTACTATTCCATACTTCAACTCGCGGCATGCGGTTCCGTCTTGACTGCGGCGCGTTGAAACCGACTTCAATGTACGACAAGACGGCGAGTCGAAGCGTACGTCCGAGTTCTGTTTAGGTGCGGTGACTGGGCAGGTCGTTCCATGATAGATATCACTCAAGACGACCGTTTACTCTCCAAATGCTCTGGGATGAACTGCATCTCAAGAAAGAAAGAAGTTTTAGGAGAGGCACAGGAAATTGTTTCAGCTGAACGTTTGGAGAAAGGAACTGTCCGGATGCCGAGAGCATGGAAAGCTGTTCTTCATGCTGAGGGAAGATTTTTCACTGTAAATAAAGTGGAACATCTGGATGTTTATTGATTTTGTTTGGTCAAAAAGAAAAATCTCCATGCATGTGCAACTTTTCACCGGTGCTGTATTTTAGAAGAAATAATGAATGGTAATGTGATGTGGCCTGATGAATAATTCTACGGCAATTTAATTGATTCACTTTTCTATTATGCTGTGTTTTCTTCCTGTTGCACCACAGCAGTTCACAAGCGGTATGCATTATATACATCAGCCTCTCCCTCACAGTCCCTTTTGTCCTCGTCTAAAGAAAGAAACGTTACTGACAAACCAAAAAAAAAAGCTGGAAGTGCTAGCAAAAAAAAAAAAAAACAGTTAACTGTTACAAAGTGCTGAAATCGTAATGTACTTCCAGAATGTCACCGAAACTTCATCACATCAACAGTCAACAACTGCAGGCTGTCGTGTCCACTCTACAAGTCCCTGCGCAAGCTATGTTCCTATGAAAAAGCCGGTCCATTAGATCGAGTGTATTGATACAAACCTGTGGTTTGAACGCCAGCCAGCCTTACCGTCAGAGCTGCTGTTCTAGAATATTCATCACCACCTTCAATCCAATCAGATCCAAAACAATCTTCCTCAAACGATGTCATTATTGTGGTTCGTGGTGGTGTTAGCCGTGTCATTACTAATGGCAGGACACGTGGAACTGTCACATCTGGTGGCCATTAGGTGCTCTGGAGCGTTCTGTAGCTGGACTCAGCGGCTCCTCCTCTTCCTCTGGACGTCTATTTATCTCATTCTCTCTAAATCTTTGTCTTTACTGTATAAAATTCCCAGTAGCTTTTCTCTCTCTCTCTTGTCCGCACCCTTAAACACGTAGTACGGCGCCACAATGGCAATTTTTCATTTCCGTAGAGCAGCGATGTTCAGCAGCAAACCAGTGTCTGAAAACCAGCAGCTGAATTAATGAGGACACAGAGATCCTACAGACCCCTCAAACGTACAATAGATTCAGGTTTCAATTTTAATTCCAGCCTGTCAGAGCTAGTTTTTCAGCCTTTACCCAGAGGATGAAAGTGAGTCAAATGCTCCATGGGAAGATCTTTTTTTTTTTTTTTTTTTTTTCCCCTCCACACAAAATGTAAGAAAAAAAAAAAAAGAAAATACATTTTTAACATGGGAGTCATCCCTAGCCATGTGTGTCTCTTCCAGAAAAAAAACCCCCACATTTATCTTCCCGATGCGTATTACCCCGGACCCGCTTCCAAACATAACCAAGTTTTTCCCCCTGTAGGTGGACGCAGATGACAGGACAAAAACCCTGACCCTGATTGTGTCGTATCAATCTCAGCCTTTCATCTTTTTTACGTACATGCCAGACACCTCTGTGTGTATGAGAGAGAAATAGAAGAGGAGTTTGGACTGCTGAGGAGTACAAATAGAGACCTAGAGACAGAGTCTGGCTTGGGTTCTTCGAAGTGGATCAGCCCACCCGCATTCCTGCTACTCATGCGGTCCTCACAATCCATCCACTGAATTAAAAGTCCTTTATAGATGTGCAATGTAATTTATTCATCCACGTTAAATATCCACAGATATCACACACGCTCATGATATGATTCATGATTCAGTCACACTGAAAAGTGCATGCACTATTTACGGACAATGTCTCTGAGATTTTTGGTTACATCTGTTATATGGTGAAAGGAAAACCTTTTTTCCCCTGAAATGTTGTTCTGTATTGACATTATTTAAATTATGTAAATAAAGTTTATTTATCTGTCCTGGTTGTTTTTTGTTTTTTTTTTTAACCCTTGGTATATCAACTTTGGATCAGAAGGTTGTAAGTTAAAATCCCAGAAACACCAGGCTTCCCCACTTCAGGGTCCTTGTGCAAGGCCCTGAATCCCATAGCTGCTTAGTTGTTTGAATGAGAAAATTGGAAGTGGCTCTAAATAAAGATGTCTACCAAATGCCGTGAATATAAATGGTTCAAGCACCAGAACTCCAAGCTGCCAATGTTGGGGCCTTGAGCAAGGCCCAATAGGGGGCCTCAAGCAGGGTGTGCTCAAGTGTTTTTTACTTGAGCAGGTATATTCCTTGAGCAAGGGGGGTTTAAGGCAGTTTAAGCGAAGGGGCAGGGGCACTGCCCTGCTTAAGGCCCTCTTGCTTGAGTAGGGGTGCTTGAGCAAGCCCCTGCTTAAGGCTGCCTTGCTTTATCAGGGGGCGCTTGACCAAGGCCCTGCTTAAACTCCACATTGCTTGAGCAGGAGTGCATGAGCAAAGCCCTGCTTAAGCCCCCTCCCCCCTTGCTTGAGCAGGGGTGCTTGAGCAAGGCCCTGCTTACACCCCCCAGGGGCCCCAAAAGCCATCGAACTGGGATATCCGAAGAATGGATTTCACTGTGCTTTAATTAGTGACTTATTCTAAAATAGTACAATCGCAGCTTGACGAGACGTTATCACGTGCCGAGGTTTCCTGTCCAAAGAAAGCGTCAACACCTCCCCTTTGATCTTCAGACAAATCTGTATCGGTGCAATGTCAAGCGCTCCTTCAATTTCACTAGAGTGCGTCTGCTGGTCTGCGTCCACCGGCTCACTCTCCCTGTCATTAATACAACCTCCAATAGAGTCGGCCACTTCATCACACTCAAGTGATTGCTGCATTGGCCTGTCAGACTGCGCCTACTGTTTGTGTGTGTGTGTGTGTGTGTGTGTGTGTGTGTGTGTGTGTGTGTGT
>JAAIIK010000451.1:2463408-2475596 GCA_014706435.1 Silurus glanis | reverse complement strand
GTGTGTGTGTGTGTGTGTGTGTGTGTGTGTGTGTGTGTGTGTGTGTGCACATCTTTAACAAACTGCAGTGTCCTTGCCACAGCATGCACAGCTCAGCTCAGGGATGTGGAAATAGATTTAGATACAGTCCCTAGTGTCGATGATAAGTTGCCAAAGCTGCCATGGGACACTCGTGCTGCACAATATCCCATGAGGTGATCTCTCCATCTCGATCCATCCGCTCTTCCCGCATGGCTTTTTTTTTTTTTCCCTTATTGGAATCTTTTTGTTTTATCGCTAAATCTTCGCTCTCTAAAACATCCTGGAGGTGTCAGTACACCTTGACCCTGATGGTCCTCTTTGTCTGTGAGTGTATATGAGATTATTTTCAGTCTCTGTTCTCCTTCCCCTTCTTCTTTGCACTTTCTACACTGGAGGAAAGCTTATCAATACGGCAACGGGATAAGAGGCAGGAGATTTATAGAGCTCTTCCCCATGAGGGAGAAAGACGCAGTGCTGAGCTCCCTCCCTCCATATGAGAAGCCCATTCCTCATCCAGCTGTGCTTTATGGGGCACTCATTCACTCTCTGTCTCTCTATTTCTCTATTTCTCTCTCTCTCTCTCTCTCTCTCTCTCTCTCTCTCTCTCTCTCTCTCCTCTCTTTCTTTCTCTCTTATCCTTTTACTTTTTTGAACCAGCATGTTGTTATATAAGGAGACCAAGGCTAGACCAACTATCCAACAATGTTCCACCTATATAGGGTTTGACCACCTTTAGTGGTTCCTGTATTGTGCACTGCTGCTGGGCTTTGGAGTTGGTAGCTCAGTGGTTTAAGGCATTAGACATCTGGATCAGAAGGTCACAAGTTCAAATCCCTGCTAGCGCCCACTGCTGGGCCCTTGAGCAAGGCCCTTAACTTTTAGTTGTAAGTCGCTCTTGATAAGCACATCTGCCAAATGCTGTAAATGTACATTGTTTATGAATTAAATGAAACAGGCCATGATGAACCAAGCTGTCAAAGAACAAGCTTGATACGAGGCTGCTATTATTCACGCCATGTTGCCGCTCATCTTTCGTAGCGAGTTTGATTTGGATACATTACAGGTATGTACTTACATTCAGTATTACTGCATAAGGAAGCAATTTTTTATAAAAAAAAAAATAATTTCCAAAGTGGTGCATCGTTTCCATGACATTATTCTTAAATAATTGGTAGCTCAGTAGCCAAGGCTCTGGTAAGGGCCTTGATCAAGGGATTTGAACTTGTGACCTTCCGATCCAGAGTCTAGGGATGTTAATCTTCATAACTGAGGCAGATACGATTCGCCTTTCGATTCATAGCCAACGATACGAAATATACATGTGAAGCAGCTACTGATGCAATACGATTCAATTCAACACAATGCAATACGGCAATACAATGCAGATCATATCTTGTTTAAATCGAAACATGGTACCGATAGTTCGCTTTTATTTCTTAGCCTTCTGACTTCTAACGCATGACCCTTTCACAAACACGCCCTCGTAGAAACCAGAAACTTTTCCTGTTGTGTCTGCAGGAAGTTACAGCTCTACCTCTGCCATGTTAATCTGTATTCTACGTGACTCTCAGGACACGTCTCGGTCTCCATAGTGTTGTGATACGTCATATTCACGTAGCAGCAGCGGTGCTGAGAGAACGCTGCTCCTACATATCAAATATTGATCACAAATTATTGGTCACTTTGTAAATAATAAAAGTATAGCGCATCTACTGATAATTATATAATGAATAAATCGTTTTTTTACACATGCAAATCTGTTAAAAACGATGAATCGGGATGCAAATGCCAACTTTAAATCGATGCATAACATTGTTAACTTTTCAACCGATGTAATTTGGTGAGTCATACCATTCCTACCAGAGTCCAATAACTTAAGCACTAAATAATGAGCTCAAATGTCCAGAGATTGGGATTTAAACAGCTTTTTCATGCCCAAAACTTTTCTCTTCTAGATCTTAGCAATTTGTGTTATTATAGAGACGTCAGTAGATGTCACGTGAGCACCATCCGAGTGGCGATGCTCATTGAGAGGTCTGTAGTGGGGACTGAAACCCAGGTCACACTCCTTCACCGAACAGGCTATCAATCTCCGTGTTTACTGAGTGTGTGTGTGACCTTCAGTCTGAGAGATGGCTGTGTAAGCTTATCGGCCCGGCTGTGGTTTACGCGCATGGTGTGTGTGTGTGTGTGTGTGTGTGTGTGTGTGTGTGTGTGTGTTCCCACACATGCTGCGCTTCTCTCAGTGCAACCTATGACTCAGCAGAAACCGAGTCCGTCGTCACCTACAGATCTTCCAGACACTGCAGAAGCAAAGCAAAGGGGCTGCGAGGGACACACCCGTGAGGGACACACCCACGAGGGCGAAGTGGAGCACAGGGGAAAATCTTGATTCTCCAGCTGTCTTTCATTTGAAATCCATTTTTTTCTTTCTCTCCATCCTTTTCCCTCCACTTTTTCCCCCTCTCCCTACATCTTAAAGACATCCTGTTGTTTTTCTTTTTTTGGCGAAGAGAAAACCGGTACGATACGAGGCCAAGCTTGTAGTGTAGCCACACTGGGTCACACACCATGTGTGTTTAATCAAAATTCAATTACGGCACTGTAGCACGCTCCGAAGCCCCTCGGCCCAGGTTATGAAGTATGATGAAACGAGCCCAGGTTCTTAATTGGTTCAGTATGGAGCCAATATCTCCCCACCATGTTATGATAAATCACTTCCTGCAATGGAAGTATGTGTGTGCTGTCCCTTTTATGCACTCTTTCCCTTTGTCTAGTCACAGTGGCCACTCCGGTGGGACGCAAGTTTAGTCCTGTGGTGTGTGTGAGCTGGTTTTGAAGATCAAAATCCAAACCCGGCCCTCCTCATCGCATCAATGCTTCTCTTTCTCTACCCATCCTGAGGTTCTAGAGATGACCAGCTTTAGCTTTGTCCCACCTCATGTAGAATTCGGACCTTCAAAAGAGAAGATAACCCCCCCCCCCCCCCCCCGAGGATCCTGAGGCATCTGGAGACTCCTCCTCTGGTCAACCCTAAAACCTTAAATGATTAAAGCTGTAGATTTTTACTCACAGGAGAGACACTCCAAACCCTGATTTTGGTAGACAAAAAAAAAAAAAAAAAAAAAAAAACACACACACACACACACACACACACACACCTGTTTTTTTTCTGCTCAGTTGTGAGTTACAGAAGCCCATGTAATTGCTGTTCTATCATTCAGAACTAAAGGAACACTTTGTTCAAGTGGAACAAAGTGAGAAATTCCACAAAATGGTCCTTGACAAGTAAATCCACAGAGTTGCCACATAGCCAGATATCCCTTTTCAATCCTTCGCTTACATTTCTTCCGTTTCACTCTGGATGTTGGCGTTGTAACCGATAAACCCGGGCCAGTTTTCACCCATGGGCTCTGATGCACCTGGCTCAGCTGGCACCGCACACCTCACACGATGCCATGATGCCACTGGCGTGTTCGGCTCACGCTCTGCCTCCAAGCAGGCAGATTATGCGTACTCGCGAAGGCTGTCGAGCCGATATTTCACGTTTGTGTGTTTATGCCGATGTTTCCCGATTTCTCACGTTTGCCGATCTACTTAAAACGCAACCCGGGGCAGACTGCCTGAAACGAGCAGCACCTGCTCAACAACAGCCACACGTACAGTGTACAGCGCAAAAAAAAATCACAAAACAGCATTATATTATCTCTGAAAAAAATTTTATGGCTTTAAATCTGCTTTATTAATGCTGAGGGTCTGAAGCTTGGCATCAGCGAGATCACGTCCCAGGGCGAAGGAAAGGAAGAATGAAATACAAAACGCTCACAAATGGACAGATAATAATAATAAGTTACAGGAGAAAGCATAAGAAACAAAGAAACGAACAGAAACGGTGTATACAGCTTATGACATATACAAAAAATTAATAAGAGTATGACTGTGGTTGTGTAACTGGCCCATTAAGATTTAGGAAGAGTATGCAATCTTAAACAGGTGAGACTTAAGTCTAGATTTAAAAACAGACAGAAAGACAATGTTTCTAATGGCTGGAGGTAAAGAGTACTGTCTAGGAGTGTAGGTGTAGGTGTACTGTCTAGGAGGACTCCCAAACTCTTAACCTGAGTAGAAGGGGAAAAACTATTAATCTTAGATAAAATGTATTTAGTCCCAATTTCAGAGAAATTCTGTGTTTCTCTATTTGATTTAAGAAAATTGGAATAATAGAGATAGGTATCATCCACGCAGAAGAGAATACCATATTTACGAAAGATATTGCCAAGAAAGTAAAATGATAAATGGTGATAAGATGATAAAAAGAAGCGGCCCCAGGACAGAACCCTGGGGAACTCCAGTGTTAACAGGGGAAGATTTAGGGCTAAATGAGTGTAATTTGATGAACTGAGTGCACCATGATAGATATGATTGAAACCAGTCCAGGCGGGTGTGAATAATGCCAATCGAAATAAGTCGATTAAGAGTGTCAAAGGCCGCACTTAAATCAAAAAGGATAAGAATAGTAACTAAACTAGAATCGGCTGCCATGAGAAGGTCATTAGTAATTTATAAGTGCAGTTTCTGTATTATGAAAGAGGCGAAAACCAGACTGGAATTGTTCATACAAGTTATTAGAATGAAGCTGAGAAACTATTTTTTCGAGGATTTTAGAAAGGAAAGGTAAATTACAGATAGGATGGAAATTATTGAAATTATTAGGATAAGCACCAGATTTTTTTCAGAATTGGAGTAATAGCAGCAGTTTTAAGAGCCATAGGAACATTTCCAGTAGTAAGAGAGGAGCAAATGATCGCCTTAGCCAGAACAGTGGGAAGAGGATCCAGCGAGCAAGTAAATATCAGGTCTGAAATATCTGAAGTGGTGGAAAGCTGAAAAGCAGAGAATAAGTAAGGAATAGGGTCAAATTCAGAAGAAATGGTAAGGAAGGAAGGTGGGCCTAAGTGCAGGTGAATTTGATATATTTTATCATTGAAAAAGGACATCAGAGAGTTGCAACAGATAGAGGAATATAGATGGGAAGGTAAAGGTAAAGAACACGGGGGTCTAAAAATAGTATTTTTACTATCTACAGATCAAACCAGAAGAATTACTAGATTTAATATTAACACTGACTTTTTTACATGTCTTCATGCACAGTAAGACCAGTTTTCCTGTAAAGCCGTACAAGCTGACGACCTTTGGCTTCAGAAAAGGAGACTGTCCTGGTTTCCGAAGGGGCAAGAGAATTAAGAATACTATTGAGACCATTATTATAATGAAAAACCAGATCATTGGGGTTAGACAGATTGTCAATATTTATAAGATTGTCAATACCACAGGACAGAGCATCAAAATTGATATCCTTAATATCACGGAATGAGATGACACGAGGTTGCTTAATTACAGAAAGAGAGAGTTGAACATTGAATGAAAGAATTAAGTTATCAGTTAAAGGAAGATCATCACCAGTACAAACTGAAGGAGTAACACCAGAACAGCGAATTAAATCCAAAATGTGTCCCTTTGAATGAGTAGGAAAGTCAATACGCTGCTAAAGATCAAAACTCTCCAGACAGGCAACAAAGTCTCGATGCAAGAGGGTGAGTAGGTTGGTTCTGGAGGGCGATAAACCACTGCAACAACGGTAGGATTGGGCCCAGGGAGTTCACACACAGTTGAGTGAAACGAGTCAAAGGCAGGAGCGGACACTAGCGAGACTTTCCACTTCTCATGACAGCTAATCGCGAGGCCACCACCGTGTCTAGAGCCACGAGGCTGAGCAAATTCAGCAGGGGGTTGATTCATTGAGAGCTGAAAAGTCATTATTGCCAAGTTTCTGTTAAGCAGAGAAAAAGGAGATCTTGGATAAGATGCTCGCAAGAGAGTGGATATTTAGTAGAACGAAGTTTATGGTAGTATCACATTTGACAATCGAATTAGCCGCTCGAGCTGGGCTGGCTAACACACTATGATCAAAACCCCTGGCCAGTGTAACGCTGAGGACGTCAAGAAGAAGACCAGATGGATTTTATTCCTGAAGGGTTGTCAAAGTGGAAACTCCGACGTGACCCTCGAAGGATGCATCTACAACGAGGTGGGCGTTCAACCGGAAGACACACAGACCTCTATACAGGATGTCACACTCTCGTCCCTCACACACAGATGTGACTGGTTTCGAAGGTTCCAACTGGTTTGCAAGCTTATGGCTGACACAATTAGTTGATGCCACCATTTTCACTGAACAGCACCATTTACATTTACAGCATTTGGTAGACGCAATTATCCAGGTTTTCTTTTTCATACAAGCGAGCGCACGCGCTGAACAACTTTCAATTCGACGGCATTTCGCTTTCAGCTGGTCTGCATCGATGCCGTCTGTCATGTCCGTCTCCATCTTTCTTTCTAGTGAGTTTATTATGTTTGTTCTTCACCCATAAATCACTTGGTGCAGTAGTTTTTCCGGGGCGCGTTTTTTTTTTCACTTGCGTTATTTTTCATTTATTTATTTATTTTAATAAATAACGGATATGATTAAAATGGAGTTAACTATAATATTTCAAACTTAACATACTTGTGTACAAGTAAAATCACAGATTTTAAAAACTACTTCAAAAAGTAGAAGTACACAAAAAAAAACCCAACTCAATTACAGTAATGAGAGTAAATGTAAATCATTGCTTTCCATCTCTTTAATTATTAGTAATTAGGTTTTAGTGATACCTCGGTACTTGTCGATAATTTGTTCCAGAACTCATGCTGAGGGCTGAAACTGACAAGTACCGTAAAAGTATTTTTTTTTTATGCACTGTATAAAGACATTTTTAAGCACTTTAGGACCCATGATTTAGGTTTAAAATGCACAGAAAGCACACAAGAGGACACTTTGGAGGGCACGCTATGGCACTGCCCGCGAGCTAACATGAGACTCTTCATGCATCTGTTTTACCGCGAGACTGAAGCGCTTACGAGTTACATCGCAAGAGTTGGTGTCAAGTTCCGAATATGCGACGACTGCCGAAACATTTTTCAGCTGTCGTAACGTGACGAATTTGTTGAGTTCCGCAGCCTAAGTATTGAGGTATTACTGTACATTCTTTTAATACAACTTTACAATCGCTTTATCTCTGTAAAGCTGCTTTGAGACAATGTCCATTGTTCACCAGTGTCCCATTTCTCATCGAGAAGGTTCTCTCATTCCACCTATAGGGGGTGGTGTTTCTGTAGTCTACGAGCAGACTCTTGGCCTCTCTCCCGCTTTGTTCCAGCCACCTCACCACATGTCTCGGAGGAAAGATTTATAGAGCGCTACGCAGGAGGAGGACAAGTTAAATAATATGGCACACCTCGTATAACAACACCCTACACCCTAACGATTAAGGACGCACAATAAGAGAATCCTTCTTTATTGCAAAATAAAACCGGAGAGGGAATAAAAAGGTGGAATAACGACACGCACACAGTCGTCCCTTTTTCCATGAAATAAATGTCTGCACATACCTGTAAACCTGTATGTTTTAAACGAAGGTGCATGCGTGACCTCTCCAGAGGTCAAAAACAGAGCATCTCGACTAGGCTAAGAACCAGAACTAAAGTTGATCCTCTTTCATCAGAACACATTGCATCTGTAGAGCATCAGGAAAGTAAAATGCCTGGTCCCTGCGATACAGGCCATGCAGCTCAGCCGCAGGTGCTGCCCGTACTGCCCTAGCGGAGGGTTTAGAGCCAAAGCCATAGGGAGAGTTAATAAACCCTGACGAGAGAAACATACTCACAAACTCACACATCAACACAAACACACACACACCTGGCAGGTGTCCTCCATCTCTGCTAAAACCAGGGAGCACAGCGCTCCAGAGACAGAACACTGCTGACACCGAAGAGCTTCAGGGTTTTCTCTGCCATTCTGTCCTGTATTGTGTGAGACGTTCACTAGAGACAGATGTATGGAGATTGCAGGAACAGCTTCTCCTTTTCTGGTGTACACTAAGCATATGATGATAATGACATGATGGACACCTGTTTAACGTCTCACAAATCGCTCAACACATCTGATACAGTTGCTACATCTAGCAGTGAAATAGACAATTTTGTAAGATGTATTGACCCACCAGCATACAATACGCTTCTACTCTCTTCTGCCAAGCAGGTTCATGGACTGACACTCCGGCGACGAACTAAACGTAAATATAAGTTCCCTTAACTTTGACGTTCACAAAACATTTGTAATAAATCAACTATATTTAAACACAACTTCAAAATTAAAATGATTCAATAAAGAATATAGGAAGGTACTGAATCATAGTCATAGTGAAGGGCACTTTTAAGAGCCAGTGGGACCAGTGGATTAAGGGACTGGATTTTGGAGCCGAACGTCATGAGTTCAAATCCCAGCCTCACCCTGGGTCCCTGAGCAAGTCTCTTAATCTAACATCTGCTCAGTAGTATGAATGGGATCTGTGGAACGCGTTCTGGATAACTCGTGATAGGGGCGTCTGCCAAATGCCGTAAATGTAAAATATAATCACCACCATTATAATTATAAGAATTTTGAGTGAGTGGACGCAGGTGGGGGGTCTTGGAGCAGGTCCCGGAGGAGACCAATCCTATCAGGATGGAACTGTTTCTCCATTGGTTGAAGGTGATAATATCTTTGCAGTAAGGTTGCAGTGTTTTTGAATGTGGACCACTGCACCGATCCCTCCTCGGTGGAACTGCAGCCAAAAAGAACAGAGTCAGCAGCCAGTGTGGTCAGTCGCTTTAAAGCTGTGCCTAAACACACACACACACACACACACACACACACACACACACAGCGCTGTGGCAAGCCTGCGAGTCGACCATCTATTAATCATCAACACCACACACAAACATAGTCACCTCCGGTGGGAAATGACGTGAAATGACAGTGCGTGTGTGTGTGTGTGTGTGTGTGTGTGTGTGTGTGAGTGTGTGTTTGTGAACTAAATAAAACAATCACATTACAGTGAATTGTTTTCTTCACATACCCAAGGAAGCTTGGGTCAGAGCACAGGGTCAGCCATTATACAACGCCCCTGGAGCATAAAGGGCTGCTGGGGCTTGAACCCACAACCTTCCGATCAGTATTCCAGGGCCTGAGTTAGCACATTTAACAGTAAGAAAATATTCTGTAGACTGTATGAGGAGACGTAACAAATCATTAATTTCAAATCAAATGGAATACACCGATTGGCCATAACATTATGAGCACCTGACTAATATTGTGTTGGCCCCCTTTTGCTGCTAAAACAGTCGTGACCCGTCGATCATCAACAGCATGAACTTCTTCAGCAGTTTGAGCTACAGGAGCTTGTCTGTTGAATCGAACCACACGGACCAGCCTTCGCTCCTCACGTGCATCAATGATCCTCGGCTGCCTGTGACCCTGACGCCGGTTCACCACTGTTCCTCCACTTTTAATAGATTCTGACCACTGCAGACCAGGAACATCCCACAAGAGCTGCAGTTTTGGAGACGCTCAGACCCAGTCGTCTAGACGTCACAATTTGTCAAACTCGCTCAAATCCTTATATTTCCTGCTTCTAACATCAACTTTAAGGACAAAATGTTCATTGAGGCCTAATAAATAAATCCACCCACTAACAGGTGCCATGATGAAGAGATCATCAGTGTTCTTCACTTCACCACTTATATTATAAGGTCATAATGTTATACCTGATCAGTCAATCTCAGATCTCCCAATACAGCAAAGCGGCTTGCATGCGTGTAAAAAGCTTTGTACTGTTACCCTCATAGGCTGGAGCCCCACAGGTTTAACTAAGGACACGGAAAGGAGACCATTTTAGTGCTTACAGATGGAGCCCACCACATGCCAGGAGTGAATATGAAATAAAACAATAATCAGTCATCAACTCCAGCCAAGCATCTTTCACTCACAAGCACTTTTAAACCTGAAAAAAAAGAAAAAAAAAAACCTTCCACTGAGGTCACAGAAACATCTAACCGCATAATATGCCACATAGCCAGCCTGCTGCGAGCGGAGTGAGATCATGCTTTATCCCTCAGATCCAAGCTCCATGTTCTCAAACACACACACACACCTGCCAGCGCCTTAGATTCTCGCCTCTCCTCTCCTCAGCGCCACATCATTAAGCATTGGGAAATGGAATTGATTGTTGCTTTGGCTCAAAGATCACTAGTGGCAATTAGTGGACATCAAGCTGTGCTTGTGCCCTTGGTGACTCGAGGCCATTCCAGGTTGGGATCGGGCGTAGCCAGTGGCTATCTCTTCGCCTGAGCAGTCCTTTGATTAATGTTAATTTCTCAGTAGATCACGGAGCTATGATGCTACGCACTAATTACCTGCTTGTTATGGGATCGGGCGTAGTCTTCACTCTCCGTCTTTTTTTGTGCCCTCGATGAATAGACTTGTGGTCGGAAAAAAAACCAGCTCTGGTCTTCCTACTGTCCATTTATTAATTACCTTGTTGGCCTGGACACCTGAGAGCCAGACGCCTCTAACCGGTACTACACAAATAATCCATGGAAGCATCGAATCATTCATCAGCAGCTTGCAACAAAGCAGGACCTCGAGCGTGATGGTGGTGTTTTCCATTATAGTATGAAAGATCTGAGGTTTGGAGAGTCTGACAGAGTGAAAACGAGTCTCAGGTGAGCATTAGGTAACAGTTCTGTAATGTCAAGTTGATATGAAACACATTGTAAACCGCTATTAGCTATTTTGGAATATGGGGTTCCTTCCATGTCTGGATTGGAAGAAGGACTCGCGATTTCTCGTTTTCAGATTCGAGATTAATGGAAAACGCACCAGCATGAGAAGAAGGAGGAAGAAAAAGAATTCGAAACGCTATTATAGGAAATGATCTGGGTGGTACGGAAGTCCTAAGAGGCCATGAATTACAATATTATTTTATCTTTCTTGATTTCTCGTAAGCACAACGTAAATTTTTTCGCCTTAACAAAACTAGTTTTCTTGTCATCTTGACATCATTTTTTGATCTCTACATAACAAGAGTTGTTTCTCATGATCACGACAATTTTCTCTGAATAAAAAACGTTTTTTTTCTTGTGATCTCAACATAATTTTCTCGACATAAGTTTTCTCATCACGACTTATTTTTTTTTTTTTTGCATGAACTCGACATAAGCATTGTTTCCTCGTGATCAGTACTTAATTTTGCATAAGAGCAGGTTCTAGAGGCAGCATCATGGATCATTGCATTCAGAATGCAACACATTATGATAGAGATTTCAGACTAGAAAAAAATTTTTTTTTTGTCGAGATGACAAGAAAACTAAGTTATGATCACGAGAAAACAAGAAAGTTTAAAATATTATAATTTATGGCCTCTTAGGGTTTCAGTAGGGTGGTGTGATGGAGCCGGATGTAAAATAAGCCTTGGCACAAGCGATACATTTGTTCATGCATGTCATTTGCCAGATGCCCTCATCCACAGTGACGTACAATTGATCAGTTGTGCGTAAAGGGCCTTGCTCAAGCAAGGGCCCAGCAGTGGTATCTTGGCGGTGCTGGGATTTGAACTCATGAGATTTTTTTCAAAGTTTAATGCCTTAAGCACTGAGCTACCACCTCCCAAAAGCTTCTCATTTCAGGAGTACGTGTTTTTTTTCTCCTTCTTTGTTTCCAGCCTCTGAACCATGTGTCTAACAAGGAAAATGTCCTAAGTGAAGAAAGGAAGAAAGAAAGCAAGCAAGAAAGCAGCTTCTCGATTTTGTCGAGTGTACTTCACTACAGTGAAATTCTTTATTCGCATATCTCAGCTATGTTAGGAAGCTAGGGTCAGAGTGCAGGGTCAGAGTGCAGGGTCAGAGTGCAGGATCAGCCATGATCCATTGCCTCTGGAGCACAGAGGGCTAAGAGCTTGGCTCAAGATCCCAAGAGTGACAGCTTGGCGATACCGGGACTTGAACCCCCGACCTTCTGAACAGTAACCCAGTGCCTTAACAACTAAGAAGGGCAAGTTAAAAAATCTGATGCACTGTATGTATTGATGTCCTCATATTGCCCTTGTACCATACATACTAATGTCCCCATATTGCCCTTATACTGTATATGTTGATGTCTCCATATTGCCTTAAATTGTACATAATGATGTCCCCATATTGCCTTATACTCTACATTATGATGTCCCCATATTGCCCTTATACTCTAC
>JAAIIK010000451.1:2433146-2463398 GCA_014706435.1 Silurus glanis | reverse complement strand
TTGCCCTTATACTCTACATTATGATGTCCCCATATTGCCCTTATACTGTACATATTGATGTCCCCATATTGCCTTATATTTTACATAATGATGTCTCCATATTGCTCTTATACTTACATATCAATGTCCCCATATTGCTCTTATACTGTACATACAAATGTCCACATTTTGCCCCCTATTCTGTACATGATGTCCCCATATTGCCCTAATATTGTAAATATCGATGTCCTCATATTGCCCTTATACCATACATACCAATGTCCTTATAATACCCTTATACTTACATATCAATGTCCCAATATTGCCCTAAAACTGTACATATTGATGTCCCTTTACTGCTCTTATACTGTCCATACTGATGTCCCCCTTTGCTCCCTCATAACGCCTGGTCCTATTTTGTCATTCATTAAAGATAAACTTATAAGAAACTTATAAGTATACTTATAGGCACTAAACCTATACACTCTTTTATACAACTTTATAACCTCTTTGTCTAACACCGCTTTGAGACAATGGATATCGTTAAAATGGCTCTACGAATTAAACTGTTAATTTTACTAAGAAACGCAGCTTTACATATAGAGCTAAAGCATCAACTCAGAACCGAGCCATGCTCGCTGTAAAAGTTTCCAATAGATACTGCAACCCATTTGTTTGATTTTTGACATGAGAAAAATAACACGGTTGCATTCAGTGACCATCACAGCGAGGAGCTTGTGGCCTGCTGAAAGAAGTAGCCACCATTTTCTTTGATGAATGCGAACAGATTGCAGATTACTACTCGATAATTCCCTGGTAGTTAAGGGCCAGGCGTGGTTTTCTCTCTCTGTCTTTGGAACCTAGATATTCCCTGTGGCTGGAGAAAGCCGTGGTCCTCCTTCTGTCCACTCATTTATCAGCAGCGTGGTCTGGACCTGAGAGCAAGTCTGCTGTAAGTGGGATTACTCTAATCATCCATGATAAACCAACTAACCGGATTCGTTCATCCGATGAACAGAACGCACGGGCAAAAATCAAAGCAGGTCCATGAGCGTTGATGAAAATACGGGAGAAAACATCAGTGTCGTTTAAAAAAGAAATGATTGAGTTATAAGTCACTAATTCCAATTCGACTTGAGTAAAAGTCTTCGAGTATCTTTGAGTATTTGACATGTTGAACGTAGACTCAAACATGCACGAGTCCTCAACACCAAGACACGTGTTGGTGAAAAAACAAAAACAGGTGATTTGTGAGATTTTATTTTCTAAAATACAAATCAAATTCTGCAAGGTGGTTTTAAAAAGTTCAAAACAAAACCTCATACACCTCAACACTACATTAACCGTCAAACACAACAGCCTTTTCAGCATGCCAGAATAAAACAAAGATCAGAACAGAAAAAGACAAAGTAGTAAAGCGAACTTCAATTAACAAATAAAATCACAGCATCATGTCACAGATTTTGATTCAACTTCAACGAAAGCCGGATTTAGATTTAATGTCCTTCTTCTTCTTCTTCTTCTTCCGGCTTCTCCCATTAGGGGGCGCCACAGCGGATCATCCGTCTCCATACCCCCCTGTCCTCTACATCTGCCTCTTTCAACCCAACTACCTGCATGTCTTCCCTCACCACATCCATGAACCTCCTCCTTGGTCTTCCTCTTTTCCTCCTTCCTAGTGGCTTCATCCTCAGCATTCTCCTACTGATATACCCCATGTCCCTCCTCTGCACATGTCCAAACCATCTCAATCTCAGTCCTATAAACTAATTTCTGATTCCTGATCCGCATAATTGATTTGGCACATGTTTTTACGCTGGATGCCCTTCCTAACACAACCCTCCCCATTTATCCGGGCTTGGGCCCGGCACTTAGAGTGCACTGACTTGTGCACCTGTAATGGCTGAGTAAAATAACACAACAAACAACATAAAAATGAGAAAGTAGCCAAAAAAAAAACGACAAGTACATTAAAGAAGAACGTTTACTCAAATACTTTACACCACTGGATACAGATGGGGACATGGCGATAAGATCTGTATTAAATCTGTTGTTATTTCTCCTGGTAGTGTTTCTGCACCACCGTGATGTCAGATGTTTAATTTTCAACCGAACTGACAAAAGCTAAAACCCCCCCAAGAAACAGACAGCGAGTAAGTGCAAAGGATCAAGAGACAAGGCGAAACAAGACTGAGAAACATCAGCCAGACAATCCGACGAAAAGAGCGAGACGAATGAAAGGCAAGAAATCAGGAAGGAGGAACAGAAGAGGAGAAAGCTCCAAGCTGTTTTACCGATCTCTGCGTGATCATTGCTCTTTTTTCGAAACTCTGGCCTGTAATTTTCCGCTTAATAGCTGTGCCTATGGTGATAATATGGTAATGGACTCACGATCACCTGGCGAGACTGTTCTGTGCTACTGAGAGGCCAGCTCTGTCCAACCGAGAAGCCTTTGATTACTGAGCCCTGGTAATCCTGGGTACGCTGACCGGACCTTAGACAGGAGCCTTTATTTGTGCGACTCAGACAAAAGGAACAGGTGTAATTGCTTTTTTTTTTTTTTTTTAATTAATACATTTGGGCTTCAGCCACCAAAGAAGTTCAATTTGTGCCTCTGAGGCCTCGTGTTATACTGAAACAAAAGGCTATGAAATATAAACATAATAAATCTCTTGACCCGACGTGTGAACCCTGGACTTTTTTGGTTCGTGCTGATCGGCTTCTCTCGGTTTAAAGAAAAGAAAATGTATTCCCTACTCGCTGAAACACTACCATAGGCAAGGCCTAATTGAATTAGCTGCACCTTCTCGTCTTTGAGGAATTGCTTGGTTTTTTGCTATCTTTTCTAAAAAAAAAAAAAATAAATAAAAAACAGAAAAAAAACACCCTGGGAGGTGACATCTGGTTCAAATAGGAACGAGGCCACGGCGGTTCAGTTTTTGCACCGAGTGCTTGTTGTTTCACCGCAATTAGGAGACTTTCCGACGTCCTCCTGATTACTCCAGAGACCAAAAACCGAACCTGTGATTATCAAACCTCACACGAAACGGCTGATCGCAGCATGTCTGGAGCGAACTCATGCCGGTTTCACCGCTCCAACGGGTCAGCGATGACAACCCGCCTCGTAACAACACGCTTTCTTTGAGCAGCTTAAAGAAGAACACTTCTGATTGATAGACAAAACCTTCTTTAGGTGCAGGACATTTTCTCTTTCGCTTCAACTGTGCACAAAGCCAAATCCGTGAAGACGCTTACCATGTTTTGGAAATGTGTGGAAGGGAAGTCATCCTTCTCACATTACCATCTTGGTAGAATGAGCACAAATCTCCATAAAATCTAGTGGAACATCTACTCAGAAGAGAAGGTTATTATAACAGCAAATGGGGACTAAATCTGGAATAGGATGTTCAAAAAGCCAATCTCATTGTCAGGCATCCACAAACTTTTGTCCATATATATATATATATATATAGTGTCTATAGAGTGCATTCAGAAAGAATTCAAACCCCCGACGTTTTCTATTTACGCCATTTACCAGATGCCCTTATCCAGAATGACTTACAACCGAGCAGTTGAGGGTTAAGGGCCTTGTTCAAGTGCCCACTAGTGCCAGCTTGGTGCTGCTGGGATTTGAACTTGTGACCTTCCAATCCAGAGTCATGTGCCTTAACCATTGAGCTACCACCTCCATTTTTTTTCTCAGTTTTATGTTACAGTTTCGTTATGTTACACTGATACTACAATCATTCAAATGCGATCAAATCCCCTATACCAGAAACCTGAAAGTGTCTGTCCACCGACGATCCCCATCCAACCTGACCAAGCTTGATGGGATTTGCCATGAAGAACGACAGAAAATCCCCCAATCCAGCTGTGAAAAACTCGTTGCGTCAAACGGCAAAAAGACTGTAACTGCTGCTAAAGGTGCTTCGACTAAATACTGAGCAAAGATTTTAAATAATTATGTATATATGATTTTACTGTTTTTTATGGTGGTTAAGACATTGGATTCAAAGATTGTGAGTTCAAATCCCAGCTGCACCGAGCTGCCACTCCTGGGGTCCCTGAGCAAGACCCTTAACACTAGAGAAATCATTTAAACTGACTTTTAGCATTGGCTTTTTCCTTTTCCTAAAGGTAGTAAAAAATTTACTAAACATCCTGTGGAATATAAACTTTAAGGTAACACAAAGTGTGTGTGTTTGTGTTTGTGTGTGTGTGTGTGTGTGTGTGTGTGTGTGTGTTGAAAAACTGGAAATTATATATATTTTGAAATCTCAGGCTCAGCTAAAGTAATTTATGATTCATTTTGTGAGTGAGTGTGTGTGTGTGTGTGTGTGTGTGTATAGCAAGGAGTGTATTGGGAAAGGTTCTGTGTCTGTCTGTGTGTGTGTGTGTGTGTGTGTGTGTGTGTGTGTGTGTGTTTAGGAATCTCACCTGGACACACTAGGAAGATGTTGTTCACACACAGCAGGTTGTGACCCTGTACCGTGGTGGCCCTGAGGAAGAAGGTGAAGGTGACTGAAGGAGAGGAACCAGGCATGAAACCCAACGTCCAGGGTCGCATGTGTATATTCACAGGGGCCTCTCGCAGTTTCGTTGTTTCAGGATGGTCTCTTGTGCCGAAACCTGAACCTCCTCCTCCGCTGCTCCCTTGAGAGAGTCTGGATTCACCATGTGTGTGTGCAAAAAGGCAGATTTACCCCAGCTTTTGATTTTGAATGTCTTTGTATCAAACATATAGTTTTGTATATGCCTTTATATATTTGTTTATTTCTATACTCTATGGTGTAGTACAAAAGTTTCGGGACACCTGACCCCCTTCCCACCACTGTATGTGGCTCTTTACCAAACTGTTACCACAAACTTGGAGGCACACAATTGTCTTCAGAGGCATTCAATTTGTCCTTCACTTGAACCAGGAGACTCAAACCTGCTCCAACATGACAATGCCATAGTATGAAGATCTCCTGCTATAGAGCTGTGAACTAAACCCTGTTCGAATGAATGTGAACGCTGACTGCACCCCAGACCTCCTCACTTACATCAGTACCTTATTTCCTAACACTCTTGTGGATGAATGGATCTCGATAATCCATAAATCTCCAAAATCTAGTGAAACATCTTCCCAAAAAAATTTTGATGAACAAATAGGGACTAAATGTGAAAGGGGATTTTTACATTTATGGCACCTTACAGTTAACTAAGTAATATAGCTTAAGGGTTAAGGACCTTGCTCAAAGGCCCAGCAGTGGCAGTTTGGTGATGTGGGGATTCAAACACATGACCTTTTTATCATAAGTCCAACATCTTACCACTTGGGATATTCAGAAATAGTCAAGTTGTCCACAAAATTTTGCTTATATAGTTTATGGATACATGGATACATGCATCAAGATTCGAAAAGAACGAGTGACAGAAAGAGAGTGCAAGAGAAAGAGAGAGAGAAAAGGGAGATAAAACAAAGATGGCAGCACAGTTTAGGTTTTCATCATCAGCTGGTTCTAACCACAGAGTGCCTGGTTGACTCCGAACACCTCTCGAGGGCCGAGGTTTATTTTGTTCAGAAGTGAAGCCCCCTGTGATATAAAACACACACAATCTTGCATTCATTCAAGGAAAACACGGTGACGCAGAGGATCAGCGTTAGCGTCTTTATTTCTCTCTTTTTTTTGTTCTTTTTTTTTCAGTTGATGTCGTTGCATAGGAAATGCACATCTTGCTTCCAGTAAAATCAGTGGGTGAACGTGGTCATTACAAGGAATGGGCTGAGAGAGAAAGAGAGCGAGAGAAAGAGAAAAACAAGGACAAAAAAGATAAAGAATGAAAGAAAGTAAGAAAGAGAGACTACATAGACGACAGAAACAGGTACTCGGTTTAGGTCAGAGTCTGTATGTATCAGGCGACTCCCGAGTAAAAAAAAAAAAAAAGCACATGTAGGTACCCGAAAACTGATTCTACAGAAATGCAATACATATAAGTTCAGGACAAACGAAAATATTTAGAAAGAAAGAGAGAGAGAAAGAGAGAGAGAGAGAGAGAAAGAGAGAGAGAGAGAGAGAGCGCGTTCAGTCACAGAGGTTTTAACACAGAACCACAATGGAGTCAATTGGAACCCAGAACATGTGATGGAACCCAGAACATGACATTAACAAACACGATGTGCTTGAAATGACATTTTCTCTTCAGCAAGTGTAACAGAGGCACAAGGGGTTCGTTTGATTTTCTTCATTCGTAATCAACTCTGATTTTAATCAGTAAAAGGCAAATGACGACGTTTAGGAGGATGAAGATCGTGATGGAGGATGTGTGGAGATGGTCGCAGGATGCCGCTGGAGCATCAACATTTACGGTTTTCGGTACACTCCATTATCTAGACTTCACTAACGTTTACAGCTTTACAGCAGACGCTCTTATCCAGAGTGACTTTTATCTCATTTACACAACTAAGCAATTGAGAGTTAAGGGCCTTGCTCAAGGGCCCAAGTAGTGGCAACTTAGTGGTGGTGAGATTTGAACTCACAACCATCCGAACAGAGCCACTTGGGGGAAGGGGTAGCGCCACTTATCACATTTATATAACTGAGCAGTTGAGGGTTACGGGACTTGCTTAAAGGCCCAGCAGTGGCATCTTAGTGGTGGTGGGATTTGAACTCATCACCTTCTAAACAGAAGTCCCACATCTTATCCACTAACCTACCCTATCCACAAAGAGCCACTTGGGGGAAGGGGCAGTTCATCCAGAGCCACATATCTTGTTTATACAAATAAGCATGGAAGAGTTAAGGGCTTTGCCTTCAAACTCCCTCCATGGCAGCTTGGTGAGGCCGGGATTTGATCTCATCTCCTTCCGATCAGAAGTCTAGCAGCTTAACCACTGAGCTACAACTTCAATTGAAGATCAAGCTTAAAGATGCGACATTATATCGCTCATTTCATGACTTCACACATTGATTTTTTGTCTCTCTGTCCACCAGTTCCAGAGTCGAACCACTGGTCATATCAGGAGCTGTCCTTGGTAATGAATGGTGTCTATACACATCAATTCAATCAAATGTATTTCTAAAGCTCTTTTAACAATGGGGACCGTCTCAAAGAGACGTCTTCATAGACGTCAGCTTTTTGCTTAAACAAAGTTCTGGAACTCACACTCCTTTCACACGCCAGTAAAACGTTTTTTATGTTTCTTTCTCAGATCGTTCCTGGTGTGATTTTTGAGCCTCTCCATATAATCTGTCTCTTGTCTCAGTAACGTATTGGAACTGATTCACTCAATTGGTGCACCACTATGATTCGCTATCAAACCCTCGGTTGGCAAAATGATACACCAAGGCCTTGCTGGTGAAAAAAATCATTTCTACTACACATCTTGTCCACCAAATCCTGATATCATGATACACCTTATCTTCCAGGACAACAGAAGAGCCACAGAGACAAGAAACCCAATGTTTTTTCTTGAACAGCTCCATATGATTTCGCATTGATAAGAGAGCCATCAGAGCTGAATTTCCTCCTTGGACTGCACAAACCACACCATGTTCACCAAGGATCTATCGCCTCGAGCCGTTCCGAACAGCAGCATCGATCCTCAATCCACACAGGCTAGCACGCTAACATCTACGACGACATTTACACCGCTTTGTTCTCTCGACAGCTGCCGGATACGACGCTTTTTCTCCAACAAAAATCTCTCTGGAGCGAATAATGAAACGTGACAACACACGCGAGTGATCGTGGAGGGTGAACGATAAAAAACAGACCGAGCAAAAAGAAATGAATGCGGTGTAGAAACAACTTTTTTTGTCTTCTTTTTTTTTTTTTTTTTTTTTCTTCATCTAGTCATAAACTTCATCAAGAGCTTCAGGAGGTGAATACAGAGGAACATGCAGGTTATAGTCCATGGATATTGAATATCAGTTATAGTCAAAGGGCTCGGAAACACAGCGAAGGCTATCGGTGTTAAGAGACAGAAAATAAAGAATCCAAACAGTTATAAACTGTATTTATCAATAAGAGCAGTATATAATACAGATAGTTTTTTTTTTTTTTTCTATTCTTTTTTTTTTTTTACAGGCACTACAATTTTTAAATGTCAGTTAAAATGCTGGTTTGCGCTCATTTTTTTTCTTCTTTATAACAGAAAAAAAACAAATCGAACTCCCAATAAGAATAATAACAACAATAAAAATACACAATAATAATACAGGAGAAAAGTTTCCAAACTTTGCTCGAAATAGCGTCTCGTTTCGCAAGTGCATAGTTCTCATGCAGATGAGACTGCTCGGGTGGATCAGCAGGATTCTCGTTTCGAGTCGTCTTCCGTCTTATCAACCGAGGTAGCACCGAGAGTTTTTTAGTAGGGAGAAAGGACAAAGCGCCTGGATTAGTCGAGGAACGCGGCTAAGCTGATCTGAGCGATCCGCCTCGAACCTGATGCCCGGATTACAGGACTACGTCTGTTTCGATTCCTTACAAGTCTGTAGAAACAAAAAACGCTTCCTTTTTTTTTTTCCTTTTCTGATGGGTGTTTAATTCTTTTTTTTTTTTTTCAATTCCTAACCCAGATATTATAAATGGTCAAAGGAGTGAGTGAACATGATCTATGAGAGAGCGTTCATCAGCGTTGATTGTCCAGCAGTAGAAAAGGTTTGCACACACACACACACACACACACACACACACACACACATATGAACTTTATCCATGCCTGGAAAAAAAACCTCTCCAGGAATCTACATGAGGTTGGAATTTCAGATAATTTCCAGTCTGATGGTAGATTTTTCAAAATTGAATTTACTGAATGTTACCCTGATTTCAATAACGTGTATACGAGCACATGGAATCCATTTCCGCCACGACGACGGAGACGGAAGCTTGTTAAGTGATCACGGGTCGACCCTTTTTTGTGGATAACTAGGTTTCATGGGTAAAGGCGAACGGTCGAAATGGAAATCGAGAATTTCAGAACAACGGAGAGAAGATTTCCGATGCTCGGTTGCGGCAAGGAGACGCTCGCTCTTTGAAGTGTGATCAACAGGAGCTCATCTGCTTTGTGGAACGAGGAACTGATCTGAAATGTGGCGTCGATGGAAAGCGTGTATGAGGGATGCGATCGTGGTGCGGTGAGGTGGCGTGGTGATGATGGCTTACTTAAAAAAAAAAGACAAAATAAATGGAAAACACAATCCAGTATTATCGTTTGATTTTTTTCTTTTTCTTTTTTTTTTTTTTTTACAATTTGGGGATGTAAAAGCATGAAAGCAAAGTGTAATGTGTTCGAACGTTTTCACTTTTTCACTTGCACTATTTCCCCTTCACCTCGGAGAGATTCAAATCTGTACACAAAGCCATGAAGATATGCTTTACATGGTTTGGAGTGGAAAGGGGGCTTTTTTACTTGTCACGTGTACTGAAATTCTTTCTTCTCCTTATCTTCATCCAGTATGATGTAAGCTGGGGTCAGCGATGATACAGAACCCCTGGATTACAGAGTTTAAGGGTCTTGCTCAAGAGTGGCAGCTTGGCAATAATGGAGCTCGAACCCTCAACCTTCTGATCAGTAAACCAGACGCTTAACCACTGAGCTACAACTTCGCCTGGAAGTATAATCTCCTGCTAATGCTGACTGCACCCCAGGGCTCCTCACCTCACCTACATCAGTACCTGACTTCACCAACACCTTCATGGTTAATTGAATCTCCTCAAATCTCCACAAATTCTGGTAGAACATCTTCCCTGAGGTTGAGGTTATTAAAACAGAAAAACGGCAACTTAATGTTTGAACGTTTGAAGCACACGCCGATCTTATAGTCAGGTGTCCACAAACTTTTGCCCTGTTAAAAGATTGAAAAACGCAGATCCTCACTGAGACTCGAAAGTGAATGGGCCAGTTTTGCTTAAGAACAGATGTATTACCTTAAAACTCCGTCGTAATAGTTTCTCTGTCGATTCTCTGCGTGTGTGTGTGTGTGTGTGTGTGTGTGTGTGTGTGTGTGTGTGTGTGCGTGTGTGAGTGGGTCGGTTGCAGCTGAGCCAATAAGAAGCCCTGCAGCAGTGTGTGGTGACACGTAGAGAACGCTTCTCAGCGTGCCGACTCCATGCTCGCTTTAGCAGAGGTGGTCGAGAGCGAGAGTGAGAGAAAGAGAGAGAAAAGGATGGAGAGATGTTGAAGAGAAAAAGAATCATGTTGCATATCAAGCTGTTTATTATCCTGCATGGAATGGTGAACACAAAAAAGATGCCTAGATGCATTTATAATAGGGGCATCCTTCGGCTGCCTATGTCATTGTCGTCTGCCTAAAACTAATTCATTTTTTTTCTCCAAAAAAAACAACAAAAACAAAACAAAAAAAACAAAAAATGCATAAAAACGCTCTCGTTACCAACAATCCTCAGATTTTTGTTTAACCTAAAATTTAGCTTCATCAACACTGATGCAACAAAGAAACCTTCAAAACATACAGCAAGCATACTTGTAACATCCATTTACAATGGGGCTTTCACCTCAATACCTTATACTTTTCAAGTATAGGAAATACTCTATACCATTGAAAGAAGGAAAAAGAAAAAAAATCTTTAAATACATACAAAAAAAGAGAAAGAAAAACAGAAATCAAATCAGGAAACAGGAAAGTTTTCAACTTAAATCCAGTCCCCCAAAAAACAACCCCCCCTCCCAAAAAAAAAACAAAAAAACAAAAACAGTTCTATTGATGTGGCCGTATTACAAACGATGCAAAAATTCACAACACTATTTTTTTTTTCCTCATTTAATCAATGTTACAAAAGTCCTGCATTATAAAATAGGGCAGCTTTAAAATCAGTGTAATTAATAAAACTATACAATATACAAACAACACATCTCCCATACTCAGCGGCGTCCTAGTCCTAGCTCTCTCTCCTCCTTTTTTTTCTTCTTCTCTCCCTAATTCTCTGTTTGTAACCCCGTCTCCAAAAAAAAAAAAAACAACCCCAAAACTAAAAAAATTACACACAAAAACAAAACAGACTGCCCAAGCTATTGCTTTTATTATATCCTTTTTTTTTTCTCTTTTTCTTTTTTTTTTTTTTTTTGTAAATCTTTCTTGAAAAAGGGTGCAAGTTTGTCATTATTTTACACACACAGCCAGAAATCCTGCTGATTAGACGCTAGGCTGTTCGAAAACTGAACTACGGTTCTGTGACCAAAAAAAAAAAAAAAAAAAAAAAAAAAAAAGACGAAAGATTTTTCAAAAATAAAAAAAATAAACGTGCAATCCATTTTTTTTTCCCTTTGCTTTTATAAGCCCTGGAAGCTGTTTTATTTGATGATTTTGTTTCCTCATAACTGTGATATTCGTTCATATTTAGTGCAGATAATTAAGGAAATAATGCCCAACTCAGTACTAAAGGGTAGGCAAGAACACAGAAAAAAAAAGAGCAGGAAAGACGGAAAAATAAAAAAAATAAAAAATCCCCTGACACACTAATAAAAACATAAAACCATAAAAAAAATAAAATAAAAAAAAGCACACAATCCACACACAAGTGTAACTGCTGAAACGTCATTTCAGACACTTGGAAAGATTTTCTCATTTTCTTTTTTTTTTTTTCAAATTATTTATATATATATATATATATGAGGGGGAGTGGTGGCTCCAGCGGTTAAGGCGCTGGGTTGCCGATCGGAAGGTCGGGGGTTCAAGCCCCGGTATCGCCAAGCTGCCACTCTTGGGCCCTTGAGCAAGGCCCTTAACCCTCTATGCTCCGGGGGTCCCTTACGAGGGAAATATCAAGGTCCGTGACGTCGGAGTGACGTGGGGCCGCCTTCCCGTGGGCTCACCACCTGCAGGAGGGACCGTAAGGGACGGTGCTGTGAGGATTGGGCAGCAGTCGAAGGCGGGGGCCCGCTTAGACTGCTGCCCCCGCGACCCGATTTACGGATAAGCGGGAGAAAATGAATGAATGAATATATATATATATATATATTTATGACATAGACAGAAAACAGGTTATTATGGATGATCGATATATACACTGAATGGCCATATTTTTTTCTCAAATGCATGTACATTATATATGGAGGTTTTTTTTTTCTGTCCCTCGTGACACGCAGGAAAAGGAAGAAGAAGCCTAAATTTGGTCATTTTGGATCGAGCGATGAAGTAATGACGAACTCAAACGCGACCGATGTGGTGTGGAGATTAAACAAAAAAGCTGACCAGCCAGTCAAGTGCAACACTAACATTGGGGTAAAAAACAACAAAAACAACAAAAACAAAAAAATTATAAAAAAAAAAAAAACAAAATGAGTGCAAACAAACATTGCATATTAATAATTAATCAATTCATTTATGTCTCTTTTATTTCTCCTTATTATTTGTTTTTACTGTTCTGGGAACAAAAGCAGAAAGATTAAAATAATAATATTAAAAAATTTAAAAAAGGTCATTTTCATTTAGAAATAATTGCAGCAACATCCATAAATATCATTAGACTACCTAAAGAAGGGGGGGCCTGGGGGCCTAGGGGGCTATGAGTTACACTGATAAAGATTTCCCATCGACTACACGACTAACGAGGGCGTACGCGTGACCAAAACACAAGACTCCACAAGGCCTGCGCTTCTTTGCGCATATTTCAATCGTCCGCTGCATCGTTGCAGGAAGCTGGAAAACAAAGAAAAGAAAAGAAAAGAAAAGAAAAGAAAAGAAAAGAAAAGAACTGCAGCTTGCCAGTCAACTCGGGACCAGACCATCACTCAAGGCACATCGATGAGGAACGACTGTTTTTCAAGCGATTAAAGAGCAAAACTGCTCTTGCAAGGAGAAAAAAAAAGAAATGCATGATTGTTTTGTTTTTTATTTGACAAATTAAGGAGGGACGGTTTATAGAGAACGGATGGGAAGCCGGTTGATTGTGGGGAGAGCGGTTAAAAAAAAAAAAAAAAAAAAAAAACAACCCTAGGTTTAATGGGCCAAACTAAATACTTGATTTGGCAAGTGCCTGGAGTTGGGATAATACAATATCGTGTCTTTATTCACACTACTTTTTTTTTTTTTTTTTTTATCTACATAATCTATGTAAAAAAAAAAACAAAAACAAATGACTAACACTAGAGCATGCAGAATTTTTTTTTTTCTTTTAAAATTTTTATTCTCATTTTTCTGAGATTCGGTCGACAGCCAATGAGGTGTAGGTATTTATTTTATATATATATATATATATATATATATATATATATATATATATATATGTGTGTATATGTGTGTGTGTATGTGTGTAATGTACCTGAAAGAAAATCAAGTCAAATAAAGAAAGGGTTCAAATCACATGCGAAGCGAACGGATTGGTGAAAATGCTTCGCTCTGCGACTCAAGGCGGTGTTTCTCTCTGATCGTCACATTTCGTCACATTTCATAACGCTTTCAACAAAAATAATAAAAAATGAAAAGTCGGCACGCTGAAGAGCACACTGAACGTAGAAAAGGTTTCAGAGTGCTGCTGGGATTTGTCCCTCTAGAACACAGAGAAAATTAGAAATGGAGAAAGCGCAGATCCTAACCCGATTGCACTTCCGCTGATATGACCGGATTTTACACGAGACGGATTTCGCCTGCTGAGAAACGAAGAATAGCTACCTCTCTCTCTCTTTTTATTTGTTTTGTTACGTCCTTCGATAAATTTTCCGAATAAAATAAAGAAAAGAAACCAACATCCGTGGCGGTCCGACGTCGGGGCGGGAACGAAGCGTCTACAAAACTGATTGTTTTCATTTTGTTAAAGGGATATTTCTTCTACAATACGAATCAAATTTACAATGAGGACAAACATCAAAGAAAAACAAACTGTTATAATAATAATAATAATAAGCACGTAGAACTCCCTCGATTTCTCACTAGGCTATTTATTTTGTACCCCGATATTTTAGAGTCCCAGAGGTGTAAATGGACTAAGGAAGAAAAATATATAGCGATTATATATACTTTTCGAACATCTGCTGCAACGCTTTATCTTACAAAAGATATTTAACAATCGGACAGCATTGTTTTTTTTTTTTCCCCCCGAAAAAATTGCACTTTCCTCAATTCAAAATTCCATTTACCTCTGATTTCACCTTCGTTAAGGAACGGAAGCTCACCCTTTCTGTCCGCCCGTCCTCTCTAATCGCAGACCTCGACATGGGGTGAATAAAAAATAAAAAAACTGAAATGACTTGAGAAGGAACGCGATTCCCAAATGGGAGACGATTTCCTTAAAAAAAAGAAAAACAACCCAAAAAAAAAAAATCTCCCATATTAATTCTTCACTTTACAGCCTTCTGAGCTCGTATCGAACTTCTTCTCACGTCCTGCCCCGAGACACAAACCAAGGGGAATTTCTTCTGCCATTTTTTTCCCCGACACATGAAGTCCGTCGGGCCGTGGGCATGGCGCTGAAGGTCTCGGCGGTGAAGATATGGATGAACAGTTCTGGTCAGAGTCAAGAGAGAGGTTTTAGCTGGTGGAATATCAGATCCAAGTAAAACCTCTGCAAGAAGTCCACAAGCAGAAAACCCCGAAAATAACGCCAGATCCTGCCGAACACAGGGGGGCGGTAGGGAGGGAAGGAATTGAAGGAAGGAGCACAGGGAGCGCCGGTCTGTCATGATCGGATCACGTAGCCGAGATGTGGAAAACTGAATTCTGGAATTATTGATCGAGAGATTCGGTGAGACCGGGTTACAGTCATGGACTGAAGGAAGCTCTTTGATTGTGTCACATTTTCCACGTTTTCCATATCTGGTCGAACGACAACAAAAAAAAATAATTCCATGCAAGTTTCCGAGGGAAGCGGATTCAAGCCCATTTTCTCCTGAAGAGAGAAAAGCTGGACAGTTACTAGATATGAATATAGGAGTAGAAACCATACATCTGGAGGAATATATATGGGATATACAGATAGTGATTAGAGTTTCGTTGTAAGCATGTCGAGTCGGTTTGGTTCGGATTTGTTCTGGGTTCTGCTGTAGCCATGCTGCGGGGCCGTTGGGCGTTGAGGGCGGCGAGCAGAACCTGGCGTGTCACACCGGTGGGGACGTTTGAAGGTCACACTCAGGGAAGGCAGGGAGGGGCATTTGAGCTCGGGAGAGGCCGGTCTGGATCTGGAGTCCTTAGCCCAGGTACCACTGCATGTAACAGAGAGAGAGAGAGAGAGAGAGAGAGAGAGAGAGAGAGAGAGAGAGAAAAAACCAGTCAGAACTAATCCAACAGAACCTGGTGAAAAACACCGGCATCCAATGGTGACACTCAAGTCAACCTGATGTTCACACACAACGAAGTTCCTATTTTTTATTGACCATTAATCATTTTTAAACTAGATGTTAATAATAATAAAGGAACGTTTTACTCTGGTTACTGATCAAAAGGTCGGGAGTTCAAGCCCCGGTATCACCAAGCTGCCACTCTTGGGCCCTTGAGCAAGGCCCTTAGACATCTGTGCTCCTTTTCTCTTTCTTCCTACACTATCTTTTCTCCTCCTCCTTCTTTCCTCCTCTTCTAACCCTTCATTTCCTCTTTTTCTTTACCCTCCTCTCATAAGCACTTCTCTTTTCCTCAGCAGCCACTCCTGGGGCCCTTGAGCAAGACCCTCTGTGCTCTAGGGGCGCTGTATCATGGCTGACCCTGGGCTCTGACCCCAGCTCCCTAACATCACTGGGATATGTGAAGAAAGAATTTAAAGCCGAGTGAAATTCTTTCTTCACATATCCCAGTGAACCCTCTTCTTTTCTTTTCCTTCCTCAAATGTCCTTTCTGATTCCTTCCCCCTTTTCCATCTGTTCATTCTCTTTCCTCGTCTCAATTTTTCCCATCCCTTCTCTTTCGTTTCCCCTTTCACATTTTTTCCTCTTCTTTTTCTCATTTCCCCTTCACTCCTCTTTTCCTCTCCTCAGTTTGGCATCACATTCTGCCCCGAACGCCACTGCAGAAGCAGGAAGTCACCTGTTATATGGGCACCAGAGTTTAGTGTCCAGCTCTCTGCTTTCTCTAATCCTTCAGTGAAATGGGCTTATTGATCGGCCCGCTCTATTGTTCATGTTTCCAGCGAGTGAGCAAAGTGCCCTCCCCCTCCTTCTCCCTCGTGCTCCCTCGTTCCGCTCTTCCGTCCCCTCCCCTCTTTTCCTGCAAGTTCAAGTTCATCCTGTTGTTACATCATGTCTGGTTGCCAAGGACGACCAGACACCCATATACGTGACTATCATTAACAACTCTGTAGATCTTCCTACGTTTCTTACTCTTTCTCTCGGATGGTTAAATCCCAACTTTTCTCCACACTTTTCCTCCCCTTACTTTCATCACGGTTCTGACCCATTCGGTTCTGGCAAAACAAAGTGCACACACAATACTGATTCAGAAATCTGCACTCTGCCATGTTCTTCCTCTTATCCCTTCTACACACCATCTTGCCGTGTCCACCAATCAGGACACTGCATTAATTAAGCATTTAAACTTAAGGTCCAATCAGGGGCCACGTATGGGTTTACTTTGAACAGAGTTACATTCACTTAAATAATAAACTTACATATTATCAATTGGAGGTGGTGGCAGCATAGTGGTTAATGGATCTGAAGGTCATGAGTTCAAATCCCAGCGACAAGGTGATGCCATTTGTGGTATGAATGAAATAAATATAAGTCGCTCTGGATAAGATTGTAAATCTAAGTCATACAACAATGTGGTTTAGGGCCTTGCTCGGGGGCCCAGAAGTGGTAGCTGGGATTTAAATCACGACTTTTAGATCCAAAGTCCAACCCACTAAGCTTCTGGTGCTTAGTGGTTAAGGCATTGGACTTAAAAGGTTGTGAGTTTAAATCGCTGCCACTCTTGGGCCCTTGAGCAAGGCCCTTAGCCCCATAGCTGCTCAGAGTTTAGGGAAGAACCATATATATATGGCTGGAAAAGGCAGGTGTCCCAATACTTTTAAAAGAGAGTAAGCGTTGTATACCGAAGTGGTAGCTTAGTGGTTAAGGCATAAGACGTTGGATCCGAAGGTCGTGAGTTCAAATCTCTGCCACTCGTGGGAATGAAAAGAATGTAAGTTGCACAGGATACAAGCATCTGCCAAATGCTGTAATTGCAAATTATAACTTCTAATATAGTTCTAAACGCGAACGTGTTTTTTTACCTAAAATGTAAAACAAACACTGCCGTTCTGTCTTTAAGGGTTCCGGCAGGCCGTAAAGACCATAAACACAGACATTTGCACCACACACACACGTAACTTGTTTCAATTCTATGGCTGGCCACGAGTGCGGTGGAGAAACTGGAAGGTTAGTTTTTAATCAATACAACTTGCTGACTGGGGACTTTCTGCTCTCAGGCTCACTGCAGCTTCCTTGTGTCTTTGTCTTTGCCTGCTTTTAAACTTTTCTTCCATCCCCTCCGCTTCTCCCTCCCTCCCTCCCTCCCTCCCTCCCCCCCTCCCTCCGACTTATTCTTGTCCTGAAAAGACTTTTTGGAGATGAGCATTCGCAGGCAGAGGGAATAGGGAGAAACTGAGGAGGGGGACTGAATAAGCATATTAGGATGTCTGGCACATATTTCCTCTGGAAACGTGCGGAGAGAGGCGTAGTGTTACAGTGCAGTGTGCGGTGCTGACAGGTAGGATTTAGTCAGCAGATGTGCAGAAGAGAGGGTTGGGGTGGAAAGGGGGAGAAGAAGAAGAAGAAGAGAGAGAGAAGAGTTGGAATGGCATGGAGACATGACGAAGTCTCAGAACTCCCATACTAGCACTTGCAACATGATCAAAGTCAAGGCTGAGAAGAACATAAAAAGGTGCCAACGTTCCCACAAAGAGCGCTGTGGTGGAACGAGCTTCAGCCGAGTTGCACAACTTAATTGGTTTTACATGCACCCAAGTACATGCTCTCAGCTTCCTTTCCTCTCTCCATCTTTCTGTGGTAGCAGCCCAGGCATATTGCCGTGATTAGGAGACGGGTGTGTGGGAGCAGAAGCAAGAGTGAATCTCATGGCCACATGTGCAATACATTGTGTGGTGTGGTGTGTATCACAGCCACAGGAATTCCATGCTGGTACAACACCAACCCCCCCAACACCAACCTCCAACCCCCCCTTCCTACGCCTTCAACCCTCCAACCCCGAGCCTCCACCAATCCACATCACCTCTCTCCCTTGCCAACATCCAACACTCGCCTGATGCCTTCCATGTGTGCTGCTGTAATGCGTTATACCGCCGTCCCGAGAGCACTTTCAAGACATCCGTTGCTCTCGGATCCCTTTCCTCGTTCAGGTCGCCAGGAAACCATGACGCTATCATGTGGTTTTTTTTTTTTTTTTTTTTTTGAGCTAAACTCTACCATGTTCAATGAGCTCAGTCGTAGCGTTATGAGGGAGCAAAAAAGGAAAACCGGTCGACTTTCAAACTTAATTATATGATGTTAAATTCTGTCCTACTATTAAACATTTATGGCTTAATTATTAATTATTCCAGATCAGTTTTTTATTAAATGTATAGGAAAAAACTGAATAAACCTGTGGAAGTGGTAGACATTAGAAACTCTGGGTTAATGATCAGACGGTTGGGAGTTCAAGTCCCAATATTGTCAACCTACCACTCCTGGGGCCCTTGAGCAAGGCCCTTAACCCTCTGTGCTCCAGGGGTATTGTATCATGGCTGACCCTGCGCTCTGAACCCAGCTTCCTAACACTGCTGAGATATGCGAAGAAAGAATTTCAATGTGCTGTAAATAACATGTGACGAGTATAAAGCATCTTTCTTTCTTTGGGGTTCGGTACCAAATGATCCACTGGTACCAGTCTGTGGCCCAAAGAAATTGATGTCGAATCTCTTTATAATTATTATTTTTGGCTATATTCAGAGTGACAATATTTATGCAGGGAATGTATTGAATAATTCCTTTATTTATTTACTAATTTATTTACTAATTAGCTTGTCTATTTTATTCCTTTATTTATTAATTAATAAATATATTAATTAATTGATTAATTATTTAATTAATTACCTTATTTTTATACTTGTTTGATTAATTAATACATTTATTCATTTACTTATTTTATTTTATAATTTATGGACCTGCTTTTTTTGTGTGTTCTGCCATTCACGTAAAGCAAATGACCAAATTTTCCGAAGTGCAAAAAAACAGAGAAAAAGTGTTAAATTTGTTCCCCAGTGTCAAACGGAATCCGATGAAAGCAAACTGAAGAATAAAACTGAAGTCATTTCTTATAATGAATCACATAAATGACTGTAAATATGGTGTCATTTAACTATATGGCTTCCACCCCTTATAAATCCATCTACAGCTACACTTAAATACGTAAAGTGAAATCATGAGGAAAGTGAAATCTGAGGAACCAACTGACCAACGATCCTGTCCCTATCCTGATGCCCAACCTCTGGATGGAGTTAATTGGAGACATTCTGTTGAAGATGGTTACCCATGTACAACCTAAAGATGGATGGGACCCAAAGGATGGATTTGGACTGGAATTAATATCTACAGTTTACTACAATGGTTCAGGAGTGAAGTTTGCATGAACAGTTCTCAATTTCTGCACCAATCACTGAACAGCACCTCAACAATGATGCAACTGTAATGAATGGACATTCGGTGCCACCCAGATAAATCTGGTTCCTCTCAAGGTTTCTTCCTCATACCACCTCAGGGAGTTTTTCCATGACACAGTCACCACTGGCGCTCTTTAGAGATAAAGGCACTAAACTGATATATTTCAACAAATAAACTCTGAAAATCTGCTTTGGGACCATATCCATTGTTAAAAGTGTGTTATAAATAAAGCTGAATTGAACTGAACTGAATCATGAAGCCAACGTTCTCACCTTGGAATGATTCTTCAACCTGACATGATGCATGCGTTTAGACCCGGACCTGGACAGTTTACATATTTTATAACACAGGAGATAATTATGAAGCTCAGTGTGAGTCCTCATGAGCACTGTCACTAGTTCTTACACTTCTGCATCGCTCTAGCTCACACCGTCAGGTGCACTGTTGTGTGAGACGCCTGAACTAAACCTGATCTATGGTGTAGGTCAGACAGACAGACTTGTAGGACAATAAATGACAGTACACAACAGGAGCACAGGGAAGCACTCAGCTCTTATATGAAACACTGTGCGGTTGCAGCTATGAGGATCGCAGGAACGCAAGGCAAAGGTTTGTGGATACCTGACCATAAGGTTGCTTTTTTGAGCATATCTCTCCACCTACTATTCTACATTTAGTCCACATTTGCTCTTCTAATGCGTTTTAATCTTCTGAGATGATGTTCTGCTAGCATTTGTGGAGGTGAGGTGGCCTGGGGTGTGGTTCAGATGTGTCTGAGCTCTACAGCAGGAGATCTTCTGCATCTTCCAACCCATGTAAAGCATATCTACATGGAGCTGGCTTTGTGCACAGGGGCGTTGTCATGCTGGAACAGGTTTGGGTCTCCAAAAAAGGAAAAATCCAAGCCACACCTAGAAGCCACTCCTGGGCCCCTGAGCAAGGCCCTTAACCACATAGCTGCTCAGTTGTATGAATAAGAGCAATGTAAGTAGCTCTGAATTAAAGCATCTTCCAAATGCCATAAATGTAAAGGTACATTTCTCTCTGCGGTGGAAGAAAGAAAGGTTCTTTATATTTGTCACATGTTCTTTACAGCACAGTGTTAGGAAGCTGAGGTAAAAGCGCAGGGTCAGCAATGATACAGCGCCCCTGGAGCACAGAGGGTTAAGGATCTTGCTCAAGGGCCCAAAAGTGGCAGCTTGGCAATACTGGGCCATGCACCCCCGACCTTCCGATCAGAAACCCAGAGCCTTAACCACAGAAGCACAGGCAGCTTTAGTGTGGTTTTGTAATTATAGGCTTTCTATCATCCACACTGCTGGGCCTGAAACCACTGTCCCACCATTCTCTCCCTCCATCTTCTCCCTCCATTCTCTCCCACCATTCTCTCCCTCCATTCTCTCTCTCCATCTTCTCTCACCATTCTCTCCCTCCATTCTCTCCCACCATCTTCTCCCTCCATTCTCTCCCTCCATCTTCTCTCACCATTCTCTCCCTCCATTCTCTCCCACCATCGTCTCCCTTCATTCTCTCCCACCATTCTCTCCCTCCATTCTCTCCCACCATCTTCTCCAACTAATCTCTCCAACCATTCTCTCCCACCATTCTCTCCCTCTATTCTCTCCCACCACCATCTCCCACCATCTTCTCCAACCATTCCCCCCCAATTCTCTCCCTCCATTCTCTTTCACTATTCTCTCCCACCATCTCCTCCAACCATTCTCTCCCATCATTCTCTTTCACTATTCTCTTCAACCATTCTCTCCCACCTTTATCTCCCTCCATCATTCTCTCCCACCATTTTCTCCAACCATCTTCTCCAACCATTCTTTCCCACCATTCTCTTCACTCTTACTCTTTGCTCACTCTCTGAGCTGCCATATCCGACCACCCACCCGCTCTCCTGCTCGAGAGACCATGCAGTGTGAGAGGAAGAAGAGAGGAGGGTCAGGGCCTCCCCATGCAGCTGCAGGATGTAGTAAAAAAAAAAAAAAAAAAGACTCCATCGCTTCTTCTGTCATCATCATTCTCTCGCTAGCGTTCTCTTTTGGACATCCCGGGGAAAACCACAAGGAAAAGTTCTGTCAGTTCTGAAGCATCCAGAATCAGGGAATACACATATTAAACCAATATGTGTGTGTTCTGGAGTGGAAAGTGGTCTTTTTTAAGGGATTATGATTTTTGGCGCGGTGTTGGAAAAATACCCAGCCAGCCTGAGGTAAACGTCGATGATAGCAATCAGTACGAACAAGCAGCGCATTGTTCTGATCTACTGTCTGATCTCCACGTGGAACTAGTTGCATTGGACAGGCAGCTGTAGCTTCAGTCGCAGACGTGTCCTGACTAAAAGCCAAGCCTTCAAGGTGAAAGCTGTTTTAATGGAAGAGAGGGGGATGGGAGGACATATGGGACATTTAGGCATCTATCCATCTATCTATCTATCTATCTACATTTTTGCCCCTCTATCTATCTGTTCATCCACCCATCTACTTATAACCTGAGATCAGAAAAAAACGAGTGCTTTATTAGAACAGAACCAAAATAAATGAAAAAAAAGACACCAAAAAGCAGGGATTGAGAAAATGAAAAAATGGGAGGATGTTGGAAAAGAGTGACAGAGAGAGAGAAAGAGAGAGGGGGATACAGAGTGACAGAAAGAGAACCGTTGCCTGCTCCTGTAACTCGCTGCCAATGGCGGGAGTAATCTCATCAGCTCGGCGGAGTGCTGACTCAGCGAGCGCGCTAAAGTGCCTTCAGATGAGTGTCATCTCGGAGGAATTCGGCTTCATGTAATGCAAACCAGGTTGGAGAGCGAGAGCACAGAGCGGCAGTGAAATCGCCCGTCCCCACGTCGTCCACCTCATGGGAGCCCCGTGGACATTTACAGCATGACTTATTTACGCTTCGGAACGGGACGAGAGCAGAGGGCTCGCTGATCTCACCGTGATCTTATAAACTATGGAGAACCACGAGAGTGGGGTGAGGGGGTGCGCTCGATCGTATCCCCATCCTTCCTCATCATCCTTCAGCAGTTTTCGATTTCGGCCGATATTAATCTGACATAATTAATTTGGATGGGAAGAACCAATGCCCCCTTCTGGTCCCAAAAGGAAGTGCACTTAAACTCTGAGGCGCTCCTGCTGAGCAAGCGAAACCGAGTGTGCAGTCTTTCGACTTTTTGTCTCAGTTGCTTTTGGAGCATTACTTGCAAAAGCCTGTACTTTTCTCAAAATCCTTAAAGTAAGTATTTGTGTCAATGAACAACTAAACATCATCAGAATAATGAGACCTTGTCATTGTTCACAAACGTGACAGTGCACGGTTTCGTTTTTTCCTGACGGATTGAAAATGCACCAGGCTGAATTTCTTCTCTTCTTCTTTCTTCACATTACTGTATGTGGGATATCGATATCAAGACCGAACAGGATTCACACTTTTACTGTACTGTATTCGCCATGTGAAGGCTCACGAGATTCACCATTGACCTCTTTTAGAGAAGTGGTTGATCTGATGCCGTTCACTCATCTTCATCGAGATTCATCTGCACAGTTCATCAATTCAGGACGAAAAACGTCGAATCGAAATTTAAGCTTAACAGATTCTGACAACTGGTTTAACTATTTTACTTTTAATGACTTATACAAACAAACTGATGCCCAGATGTTTTGGGGGTTGCATTTTATTCTCAATCGGCGACAAAGTGAAATGGATTCCGAACAGAATTCAGCCTTGTGCATTTTCGATCATTGTAACCCAGACCGTAGATTGCATCAGGAAAGTGTGCACCTGCATATTTTGTGAATGAGATGTTTATCGACACAAATACTTACTTTTGAGAGATGAACTAAGGATTTTGAGAAAAGCACAGGCTTTTGCAGGTACCGTATATTTCGGACTATAAGCCGCTACTTTTTTCCCACGTTTTGAACCCCGCGGCTTAAACAACGAAGCGGCTAATTTATGGATTTTTCCTGGGTTTTTCCCGGTTTCACAAACTTCAAGCCAAAAAACTGAACCCCATAACATTAGACCAATGACATTTCCGAACGGAAACGAAAAAACGCACCTCACCTGTGTGATAAACTCCCGAGAGAAATAGTTGTGAAAGGAAGGAGGAAGACAGTGAACAATGACTTTCTTGGTAGGCTACTGTTTAGATACAAGCCGTTGTAACGCGTTGAGTCTGGGTGAAGGGAGAGCTCGCTAACTCCAGAACAGAAATCATATAAGCACAGACAGGTTTCCAAAACTCGTGCTTTTTTATTTTTCTTGGCAACAGCGTTACGGGTTAGTCAAAGAAACTTAGAAATGAGCATCAGAAAATAATAAGGACATATTCCTCCGTCTCCACACATGCAGGAATACCGGAAGTATGCAGTGCCGGTCTTTTCCCAAAATACCGCTATGCTCCTAAAGGAAGCGCAACATATTTCACCAGTTTCACCGTGTGTAACGTGTCTTTCGTTAAAGCCTGTGTAAAGTTCATTAGTGTAGACACCTGCGGCTTATAGACAGGTGCGGGTTATTTATGTTAAAAAAAAAAATATTTGTCAAATTCAGTGGGTGCGGCTTATATAAGGGTGCGCTTTATAGTCCGGAAATTACGGTAATCCATTGTGTTGTGCTGTTTGTACAAATTGGTTTGAGAAACGCACCGATTCGCAAACAATAATTCAAAAAATGCTCCAAAGCAGCTGAGAAAAACTGTAACTACTCGAAGCCGAGACGCCGCGGAGAAGCGAATTACCGCCGTGATCTTGTCTGCGTTCTAAAATGTATAGTACGTAAATGAAATCAGGAGTTCCTTCCTCCCGAAGATCCCCCCGGAGTGTGTGTCGGAGTGTACGTTTCAGTCACGCTGTAGCGCCGATCTCCTCTCGCCGTCTCACACACTCCATTCCCCCTGCGCGTTCTGATTAAAAACGCTGGGGTTTTTATCGGTTTCGCCGTTTTCATCGGGGTCGATCCGCACTCCCCGCACACACTCGCCGCAATTAACCTCAGATTAAAATCGGCGCGACTGCGTGTGGTTGCGCACGTGTGTGAAATTGAGTCGCTTCGCAAAAACCTTTCCGACGAGAAAACAAAAAGCGTAGAAAGTTTAAAAGTCGGTGGGGTCATAAAAAAACGTCTGTTTCTATGACAATGTTTGGGGAAAGAGAAAGAGAAAGAGTGAGTGGTGTGTGTGTGTGTGTGTGTGTGTATGTGTAAAGCCTTTGTTGGATTACAAGGGGGGAAAAGTGGGGGTCTGGCTTGAGTTATGAATGGATATTTGTGTGTGTGTGTGTGTGTGTGTGTGTGTGTGTGTGTGTGTGTCTGTGCTCTTACACTACTCTGACCTCCCATGCCAGTCTTTCGGAAGCCCAATGACAATAGATTTGCCACCCTCCCTCTCATCAACCCCCACCCATCTGCCCCTTTCTCTCTCTTTTTTCCGGTCCTGGTTACCACGGCCTGTCTGTAGGGAATGTTTACAGTCACACTCTCGACACTCTCAGGTCTGCCCATCTTTCTTTTTTCTGCTTTTTGCCCCCCCCCTGATATGGATGGCAGGGGTAACCTTTTACCCCTTTACCTCGGGGGCATCTGGCGTGAAAAAAAAAAAGCCGAAAACAAACCCACCTTTATGTAAATCCTCCATCCAGGTTTTAAAGGTGTCACATAACAGCCATATGCAAGATTTCACACATTTCTGATGATTTATTTTATATTTCATTTAATCGCATGAACCAGGTTTCTAGTCGCTTTAACTAAACTAATGAACCCTTTTCTTCTTGTTAAATCGAATCCGTTTCGACGCAACCGGGATAATGTAGAACAAACACACACTCGTGGAAGAGGAAGCATGGATTCCTCCGTGTAGCTGCTCACCCGCTTTGGTTCTCTTATGCAGAGCGTAGAATCACGTTTAATATTTACACTTCAGCGCGATCATCTCGCTGAGAAGAGGCACTCGTTGAGATAATCGTTTGTTAAGGGGGGGCTTTCAGAGCTGGCTTGAGACCAGCTTTGTGTCTGGTTTAGTGTTTTATAAAGGAGTGGGTGGGTGTTAATTTAAAGCAAGGGGAGTCTCTATGTATTTGTAGCCTTTCAGTGTGTGGGTGTGTGTATATAAATATATATATATATATATGTATATAGGAAATGTGTGTGTGGCCGAAAGTAAAGTGTTTCTTCGTTAGAGAGATATTAGCATTGTCATGCTTTTGCTAATGCGAGAGTGGACGAGAGGACCAATATAAGTTAGAAAGAGAGAGGTACATTCTGACAGAACAACCCAACCCAACACACACACACACACACACACACACACACACACACACACACACACACACAGACAAACACCGTCTTTAATGAACAATGCTGGATTAGCTTTGTGAGCTAGCATACTGAGGCTGATTAGCACTGAGACTGAGACGCTTAGCCTCCTTCCTGCCACCTCAGAGACACAAAAAGGCAAAAAAAAAAAAAAAAAAGAGGGATAGAGGGAGGGTAAATTAATAAATCTAAACAAAACAGAATGATACCCCTCCCTCCTCGACAGTCTGCTATGACAAACACCTGCCTCCATTCTTCTCAGAGAAGTGCGTCTCACGCTCTGTGACCAAGTCGATAAATCGACACGTGGCTGCAGCAGGCCTGGATACACACCGCACAGAGCACTGCCAATACACACTACACTGTCCAACACACACACCCACGAACATCTGCCTCACTATCCATGCGAGCAGAAATGACAGCTATAATTATCACACAGATTAATATTATACTCCTAAATCCAATCCTAAGTATAACCTCAGGAACTGAAAAATTCTAGTTTTTGCAATAGAAGCTGCAATCTTCCTTATGAGGACCCCAAAAAAATGTCCCCACAAGATTCCTTACTAACGTGCACACACACACACACACACACACACATGCATTCCAAACTCCAAACACTGCTATGTGTCTGAGCAAATCTGGGACATGTGCCCAGGTTAGTACTCTATAATCATCTGTACGGAGTTGAGGCTTTCCATAAAAGCAACACCATTTTGACCACAGGTCCTTTAAAGAGGGATTCAGAAGATCGTAACACAAGATCAGCTTTGTCTGTACAATAAGTCGAGATATGGCCAAACCTACCCAGAAATCTTAAAGAATGGCGATCAGTATGGAGTAGTATACTATCACATTTTTTTAAATAATTGAACACGTTACAGTACATAAATCAGCAAAATCAAGCAATTTATTTGTTTGCAGTTTATACAAACACGCGTTAATTAGACGTTGACGAACGACGAAGAAGGAGATCGTACCACATAAACGCTGCTACATTTGCCTGCCATGTAAAAATTGTCATATTTGAACAATTTCGTCGTATCGATATTGTAAGATTTTAAATCGTAAGTCGAACCATCATAACTCGGGGATTACCTGTGCAGGAAATACATGAGAACGAGAGGAAACTCAGGAACGACAAATGATTTGCCGACATCAAGATCACACACCATTAATTGTACGTTGACCAAATTGTATAGAATGTATTGACTCTGTACTGAATGTATTGACGTATGATTCCTGTGTGCAGTGATTGCAAAAGTACGCCACATCCCAGTCCACTGCTGCTCCTGAACCCATCTCAGACTCCTTACACATCGTTCACACTGATTACCATCTGCACGTTGTCTGTTATTTGTGTTTTAAAAAAAATCGCCACTTTCTCAAGCATTCCTGAGCAGAATGTTTCGGTTTATCTTGAACAGTTTCGACTTTTTTTTTGTCAGCTTGATTGCCCCATACTGCTCTGATTACCTGATGCATTGACCCCTGCTGCTGATTTGCAATCTGAATATCATTAATAACCTTAATAAACCAGCTTGTTTCTTTCTCTTGGTTCTAGTAATCAGTGAATGGATGAAAAGTCCTATAAACATGTGATAACTAGAGCCTGGCTTGTTGAGCGCCTGTGTTTAACGATTTGCAAATAAAATATGGCGCGTTGCGCACACCGACTTTTATCCTCAGGAAATGTTCTTTGTACGTGCGAATAATTTTTTTCAAGTAATGTGAACAGATAATTTGATTGAACTATACAGTATAGAACGTGCTGGAAGGGAATATTACAGTTGATCTGATTTGCTTTGGAGCGTTTCTCGAATCATTTTTAATGTAAGTGCCAGTAAGTGCATTTCTCAAAACAACTTGTACAAACAGCACAACACAATGCCTGTACTTTCCTCAACAATCTTGAGTTCATCTCTTAAAAGTAAGTACTTGTGTCAATGAACGTTTCAATGCCATTAGAAGTCCTTTTGTCATCGTTCATAAATAAGATTTATAAGGTTTCAGTGTTTCCTGATGTAAATTACAGGCTGAATTTGTTTCTGTTTGGCATCTATAAATTTCAACAGATTTCAAAATGCACTCATTCCTGTTATGTGAGATTTCGATTGGATTCACGCTTTTTGCTGGACTGTATTAGTGTTCGTTTGTTTTCCTGGTCGTTTCCTTTGAGCTCTTTTAGAGAATCATTGGTTGATCTGATGCCGTTCACTCATCTTCGTTAGATACATTCGAGATTCTGCACAATGAATCAATTCAAGACGCATTTAAAAAAGAAAGATTAGTAGAAATGTATGCAATGAACTGGTATTACAGTTTTTCTCAGCTGCTTTGGAGCGTTTTCTCGAATCATCCTTAATATTATAAGCAGTAAATGCATTTCTCAAAACAATTTGTACAAACAGCCCAACACTGGATTTCTTGCCTGAACTTTTCTCAAAATCCTCAGTCCAAAAGTAAGCATTTGTGTCAGTGAACATCTCATTCCCATCAGAATTAAAAGTCCCTTTGTCATTGTTCACAAAAAAAATCTTAAAAATGTTTAGTCGTGTTGTCAGTATGATGCACGGTTTCAGGATTTCTTGATATAAACTATGGTTTGGATCACAGCGACTGAAAATGCACAAAGTTGAATTTCTTCTGTTTGGCATCTGTGAATATAAGCAGCACAAATTCATTTATTAGATTGAATAGATTTGATTTATATTGGGTGCATGAGACCAGACAGGATTCACACTTTTACTGCACTGTAATAGTGTCTGTTCGTTTCTTGGTTGTTCACCCATTTTTGTAATTTTGTGTTTTGCTATGTTGCCAAATTGAGGTTCACAAGATTCACCTTTGACCTGTTTTAGAAAACCAGTGGATTCATCTGCACAATTAATCAAATTCATCAATTTTCATAAAAATGTAAGCTTGACAGATTCTGACGACTGGTTTCACCATTTCGCATTCAATGACGTACACAATGAACTGATGCTGAGATGTTTTGAGGGTTAAAACTATTCAGGTGAAACCAGTATAATATATTTTGATCAACATGAACAGAAACAACTGATAATGTAGGAAACAGCAGACACTCGTACACAATCGATTAAATGAATGTACAAAAGCGTCCGCAATTTAATCAAAGCAACAAGAAATGTTTTTATGATGAGCACAAACGACTAAATAATGTGGAGGTTGAACAAGTAGTTTTGAGAAATTTCATTTCTGATCTGAGAAACGATCCAAAGCGACTGAGTAAAAAAACCTGTAAAGTGACCCAGTACAAAACACTTAGGACTCATTAAAATCATCACTTAGTTCATTAGTATTATTTATTCCAAACGCTTGTTTTATGTCGACACCAACACATTTATTTACAACCTAATAACAAATTATAAGAGTCTGCAGTAATAAGTCACCACACACTTTCCAAACATTTCCAGTAGGATTTTTTTTCCTTTGGAACTTTGTTCTTTATACAAAATCCTCATGGATTTTTACTAAGTTGTTCTGCAGATTTCAGATTCTCATGTTGAATATCTTTCCGTGTTCAGTAATGACGAAATACATTTAATAATGTTTAAATGTTGCAATAATTGTAACTAGTTTGTGAAGCAGTGAGCAACGATTTCACTTCGTTTTTGCGTATTAACTACTGTGCGTTACAAGACGGTCCTCATTTGAATAAAATATTGTTGACAATACGTACGTATGCGTGATCTCGATTTTGATAGTAATCTAGTTTCCTAGTTCTCGTCTCATTTTAAGACGGAATATAGAATCTTTACGATCTTTTCACACAAATGGATAAAAGCAAACTGTTTTTAAGTCGAAATCGAGTGTATTAATAAGTGTATTTATCTCGCTGCACCGGCAGGTGACTTGTTTTTAGTCTGTATCTTCTTAAATCATGCATTTATTTGTTATATTTCGATTTTTTTCAGTATAAGAACTGAACCAGTATAAGAACTAAGAACCAGTATGATACATTTTGTACACAATCAATTGAACGAATGTTACCGAAACATTCACGATGTTTTTGTTCGAAGCAACAAGAAGTTTTTCTTTTATGATGCGCACGAGTGACGACATGACATGGAGGTTGAACAAGTAGTTCTGAGAATTTCATTTCCGATCTGAGAAACGCTCCAAAGCGACTGAGAAAAACCGTAAAGCGCAGACTAGCAGCTACAGCGGGACGCAACCCGTGAACCTTCGCCGTCGCGCTTAAACACCGCGTGCAGCGCCTAACTGTCATATCTTACAAAGTTAGGAACAGATGTAAGAGCTCGACTCACGCTAGACCGGGAATGTCGCCTTACGTTTAATGTATGTGTGTGTGTGTGTGTGTGTGTGTGTGTGTGTGTGTGTGTGTGTGTGTGTGTGTGTGTGTG
>JAAIIK010000451.1:2345408-2370596 GCA_014706435.1 Silurus glanis | reverse complement strand
TCTCTCTCTCTCTCTCTCTCTCTCTCTCTCTCTCTCTCTCTCTCTCTCTCTCTTTTTTTTATTCCCTTCTCATCCTCCTTTCCTTTTTTTGTACATTTTTACATTGCTGTACTCCCTGATCCTACGAGAGGTCCTCAAATTGCTGCGCTATCTCCGTTCTGCAGGGTAGTATTTAAAAAAAAAAAAAAAAAAAAACGGAGACATCTACAGAGTGAGACTGAGAGTACATGCAAAGATTTTACAGAAGATTCTAAGCGGAGGAAAAAATACATTTTCTGGTCTTGTGCGTTGTTTGAGCTGGATGAGTAGGCTGGGTGGCTTGAAAGATTCATGAGTTGTAATGCAAGCTTAACCTGGCCCCCTCTCCGGCTCTATCCTTCGCTCTCTCTACCGCTGAGGCAGAGCACCGACACACACACACACACACACACACACACACACACACACACACACACATACACACACACAGCGCCCAGGTTCTTTGTGCTCACTTGTTTTTAATTACACATTCCATAGCTTTACTGCCCGAGTGGCACCTCGCTTGTAGATCGGCTACGACTCAACCATCAGCTCGCAGACACACTACAGCGAAAGACGAGCGCTTTTCATGCAGGATATATACAGGGAAAGGCGAGACTGGCGACCAGCTCGGGCTCAGACTTGGGATGAAGATTTATACGAGCATCCAATCAGGCTGCTATGAGCCATGTCCCAGCAACGGGCCTTGATTTAGCGCGTGACAGCGACTGCCTCTGCCTCTTCGTCTGCTGCTGCTGGAGGAGAAAGAGAAGAAGGAGGCTCTGGAATCCACAGGGTTCTAAATAATGGAGGTCAGGCAGGACGCAAGGCCCCCCGACTGTATCGTTTATGAAACACAGCATGCCGAGATGCAGGGATGCTATGCGTTTAAAGGCAATAAGAAAGGAGGAGTAATTTATGGGGTGCTGACACAGAGTTTTCACAATTCCGCTGAAGTGATGACCAAGTTCAAAAGCAAGGAGATAGATAGAGAGAGAGAGAGAGAGAGAGAGAGAGAGAGAGAGAGAGAGAGAGAAGAACCTGTGTTATGCATTATTGGAAATTTAAGCTCGTAATTTTTAAGATATCAAGAGCGGGTTATGTAGCATATATCCTTCTTCATGCCTGTAATTTTTAATATATTTACGTTTCATCCTTTAATTTATGCTGTTAATAACATTTACATTTTTACTTGTATGTATAACTATGGCATTTAAAAGATGCCCTTATCCTTATCTCATTCATACAACTGAGCAGCAAAGGAGTTAAGGGCCTTAATTGCCAAAGGCACCCAGGAAAGGCAGCTTGGTGTAGCTGGGATTTGAACTCACGGCCTTTCGGGTCCAAAGTCAAATGCCAAAGCTACAATGTACGGAAAGCTACAACATATCGGTTCCATTCAATGCCCATCGTCTACTTAATAGAGTGTTCAGTGTTGTAATTAGTAGCTATGCTAAGAGGGAAAAAAATCAAGGTATATAATATTGTAATTACATGAACTCATTTTCCCACTTGCCAGCGCTATACGATTAGATGGAAACACACTAACACCAGACTAATCGGCAGTGCGTTCGCATTTTAACTCGATCTAATCAGCCTCTCCGTTCCATTGCTGATGCGAAATTGATCTACATAGAAAACACTGGTCACAAATTATTGGTCACTTACCGAATAATAAAAGAAAAGCGCATCTACTGATAATTATATATAAATAAATGGGTTTTTACAGATGAAATTTTTTTTTTAATTGGTGCTTCACCATAAAAGTTAATGATGTGATGCATCGATTTTCAAAAAGTGTTCATCTGTGAATCGGGGTGCATTGGAAACCCAAATAATCCGAAATCAAAGAACGGCAAGAACAAGAGGGACGGATGAATAGGGCAGTTGAATAAGGAGGACGAGAGCTGGCCCACCAGCTGGAGGAGGCCACGGGAGGTTTGTTGTAACTGTTTTTTCCTTTCAGTTACCTGTTTTCGATTGTTTACTTCGGCTTCTTGTCATTTGTTTGAACGGATTTTGTGATTACGACGAAGGGAAAAAAAGGGGGGGGGGGGATGGAAGAAAGAGTGGCCTTCTGTGAAAAGCTGAGCACCTCATCCCACAATATGTGCACAGCATCTGGTGATGTTTAATGTCACCCTGCAGATGCTGGCAGCCATGCTATCTCTCTCTCTCTCTCTCTCTCTCTCTCTTTCTTTTTCTCGCTCTTTCGTTCTGATGAAGGTCTGGGCATCTCTGTGTACCCCGCGCCTCCCCGGGCACGGCAAGCAGAGGGCACTAGAGCAGAATGCGTCCTAATTAAGGAGCCCAGATGAGTAGCTTCGGCGCCTTGGCTCAGAAAACTCTTAAATATTTATCAGCTTACCGGGTGGATGTGCAATACCACCACCACCACCACCACCACCACCATCACCAGCCTACCATCTTCACCAATCCACAGTGCATCATCTCTATCAGGCTATGCCAGGCCCTGTTTTGCAAGCCACCTCTTCCAGAAGGTGGAGCGTTCTTTTTGCTCGAGGCGAGTCCAGAGAGGTCTCATCTCCAGCTCCGGGGTTAAGGAACAGACCGGATGCCCACTAATCACAGCGGTGATCGGAGCAGGACTCAGGAGGACAGACGGCATTTAATATTGTCCAGCCAGCTGTTACAGTGCTGGGCACAGCTTTCTTTTTCGCTCTCTCCTCCTTCGCCTCCCCCTCTTTCTATCACTCCCTCCCTCTCTCTTTCCCGACACATCCGGAACCCCTACGTGCTTCCAGCAGGACGGCGAAAACACAAGCGAAGTGATGACAGAAAGTCACCTCGGAATGTCACAGGTTGAAGAAGTTCCCGAGGTGCGACGGCAGAAACAATACCAGGAAGTGTACTGTATGCACTGTATGGATATTTTTTTTAGCATCTTTTGTAAACTCCTATTACAAATGCAAAAGTATGCAGAACATCTGTGTTGCATATTTATTTCATTGGTTGCACATCATACACTGTATTGCCAAAAGTTTGTGGACACCTGGTCACAAGTATTGTATGTGCTTTTTGAGAATCGTTTTCCAAATTTAGTCCCGATTTGCTCTTATAATTCCCATTACTCTTCTAGGAAGGTGTTCCACTAAATTCTGGAGTGTGCTTGTGGAGATTTGTGTTCATCAGCCACAAGGGTGTTAGTAAAGTCAGGTACTGACGTACAGGAGGTGAGGAGGCCTGGGGTGCATTCAGCATTCCAATTCATACCGAAGGTGTTCAATAGGGTTGAGATCAAAACTCTAAAGCAGGCCACTCATGATCTTCCTCTCCAAACAATGTAAAGCAGCTCTTCATGGAGATCACTTTGTGCACAGGGGCAATGTCCTGCTTGAACAGGTTTTGGGTTTCCAAGTTCAAGTGAACGCAAAATTTCATCACACCGCATCCAAAGACGTCCTTTACAGTTGTGTGCCTCCAGCTTTGTGGTAACAGTTTGGAGAAGAACCACATATGGACGGAAAGGTCAGGTGTATAGTGAACTATGACCGCACTCATCGGTTTTTATATATTCAATGAATTTTTTTTTGTAGAGCGCTTTCAACAACGGACATTGTCTCAAACAGTGGTTCCAACAGAACATTTAAGTTTGTTCTGTTCTGCATTTAGGCAGTTATTACTACACACCTCAACAATGAACGTTTGTAAATTTCCCATTGCGATGAATTAATCTCTCAATGAAAGCTTTTCCTTGCCAATGTCACCTCTGGCTCACTCATCAGGGATAAACAATTCTAAGGAATATTATAGGCAATAAACGTACACATTCTTTTATACAACTTTATAACGTGTATAAAGCTGCTTTGAGACAATGTCCGTTGTTAAAAGCTTTGATGAATAAAAATGAATTGAACATCTTGGTTCATAAAAAAACGTTCAAGGATGCTTAATAACCCTTAATAATACTTAACCCGAGTTATAAATGCTCCTGAGATACCACTGACCAGCGATCCTTTCCCTAGCTTTTTCCGCCTTTTCCTCCTGAAACCATAATTCTGGATGGAGTTCTCTTTACTTGACCACCTGGTGCAGCTGAAAATGGTTTAAAAAAAAACACTGCCCGAAGATCATGAGCAACTCAAGAACTTTGAGAATGGATTTGGACTGGAATTGATAGCAGCAGCCTGCTACAATGGTTTAGGAGTGGAGTTTGCATAAAGAGTTTTGCATTTAAGCACCTATCACGGAACAGCACCCTTCAACAATGATGCACCTGTAATGAATGGACATCCGGTGCCACCCAGATGATGATGGGTTCCCTTTTGAGTCAAGGTTTCTTCATCATAAAACATCTCAGGGAGGGTTTCCTTGCCACAGTCGCCACTGGCTCGCTCATTCAGGATAAAATTATAGGCACTAAACATATGAAGTCATATTTAATACCCTCTTTATGTCTGTAAAGCTGTTTTGGGACAATGTCCACTGCTAAACGCGCTCTACAAATAAAGATGAATTAAATTTTAAACCTGCAAATAAGTATCTGACCTCGCCAGAGGGCACTATATTGGCAAAGTCAAATAAAAAAAAATTTCAATTCGGCTTGTCATATCTCCACTCACTAAACACTTTCATTCTGTCACTCAGCTGCTATGGCCACTACAGACTACTCTGATCCTGTCCATTGCATTTCCCCATCCCTCCAGAACCCTATCCTTAAACCGTTCCTTTGGATTTCCAGACAGGAAATATGCGAACCGGCCAGGAAACTTGGTGGACTTGACTCTGATATCCCTCATTATCCGTGGGATTCTGTAGTTATTGTTTCTGCTAACAGATTTCTTCCTGAACCCTTGTGGCAGCAGTGAAGTATGTTCCTCCTCTCTCTGATAGAGTGACGTGGCCATGACAAGAGCTCTCTGTATTCAGAGATCAGGAGCTGCGATACGCTCGACATATATATACACATAAGCTACGGCTTCAGAGAGACATGAGAGAAGGAAAGATACTCTGTGTTGAAGAATGCCCTGTTTTTTTTTACCTCAGATTTTATTCGTTTGTTGGGTACATACTGATAAATATATATCATACAATTCGGGGGCTCGCATCGGCTCCAAACAATTGCCGCAAAATTGTAGAGGTAGCTCGAATGGCTTCTCTAGACTGCACCCTTAGTGTGTGTTTGCATGGTACCCTCATCAAGGGTGTATTCCAAACTTACGCCCAGTGTATCCAGGACAAGTGTGTGACTGTAAACAGGATCAGAAAGTGCTTACTAAAAAAAAAAAACTTTCTTTCGGCTTCTCCCGTTAGGGGTCGCCACAGCGGATCCTCCGCATGTTTGATTTGACACATGTTTTTACGCTGGATGCCCTTCCTAACGCAACCCTCCCCAATTTATCCGGGCTTGGGACCGGCACTGAAAGTGGCTGGGGTTGGTTCCTTGACCGGGGATCGAACCCGGGCCGCAGCGGTGAGAGCGCCGCATCCTAACCACTAGACCACCAGGGAACCTATTAGAAAGCGCTTACTTAAGATGAATAAATGAATTCACTTAAACTTGTTAACATGCTAATACGAGTGTTAGCGGTACACACCTAGTTCCTGTCTGGTGCTAAAGTTTCGCAGGCTCTTACTGTGAAAGAGTGAGGGCAGGGCGCGATGGAAAGACGAGCGCGAGCTAACAAATGCGAAGAGAATGGTGAGTGTGAACCGTACATGTCCATGTGTGTGCGTCTAAAGTTTCACAGCCTAACAAAGAATCTTTAGAATTGCGAAAATGTAGCGAAAAGCCGTCGTTCCGTCTCTCGCTCTCGCTGGCTGTGTTTACAGAGGAACCTTTCACCAGACATATGAGTGGACAGGAAGACACTCCATGACAGGAACGACTGAAATTCACAACGAGGCCTCAATTCTCTGTGTGTCTATGTGTTTTTCACACGTACACTAACACACATACACACACATATATACACACTTTCCACTGGGGGATTCCACAGTGCTGTAACCATTAGCAAAAGACTGTACAGAGACTGCACTTATGTGACCGCAAGGCAAGACAATCATTACTGAGCTATAATGTGGTTATAAATAAAACAGCAGTGTCCTGTAATTAAAGTAAAGCAGTGCATGTTTTTAAATGGACTGTAAGGGCAGAGCGCTGCGTTGACCCGGGGCTCGGTCACGAACAGTAGGGTGGAAGGATAATGCGATTTTCCCTTCTACCTCAACTAATCTCACCAGAGATTACAATCCAAGGCCTGGTAATACGGTAATAGTTATTAATTATGTATTCAAGTTTGTACATTTCTTTTACTTTTAATATATAGCTACATCTGTATTTCTACTCACACACCTGGAACTCCTACCTACTCATTCATGCCGTTATCTAATCGACTAATCATGTGGCCGTAGCACAAGCCAGAGAAATTCAATTCAATTCGGTTTTATTCGTAGAACACTTTTCACAATAGACATTTTCCCAAAGCTGCTTTACGGAGATAAAGAGGTTATGATGTAATGGACAAGTTTAGCGCCTATAAGTTTGTCCCTAATGAGCGAGCCAATGAGTGGCGACAATGGCAAGAAAAAACTCCCTGAGATGGTATATGTGGAAGAAACCCTGAGACCCCATTCTCATCTAGGGGCCACAGAACTAAAATTTCAGGTAAATTCCGGGAAACTTTCAATGGGTACTTTATCTGGGGAATTTGGGAATTATTCCAAGTTGGAAACTTACCAGGAATTTATTTGAATTTATGGGAATGAATTAGAAATGTGGAGCAATTTATATAAACTACATCATATACAAAAATAAATATTAACAAATAAAAAAAAAACTGACGCATGCAAACTAATACAGATGTTTTTTAAAAAAAAAATATTTTTAACTGATTTTGTTATTTTGTTGCGCAACAGCTTAAAACATACATTTCTGTCATAAAACGTTATTTACGTGAAAACTCGCCAAGAATGCGCGGTGCATGTAGGGGGCGTGGCCTCAGTCGCCCTGCAGTAAGGTTGCTGTGTGCACGTTAGTGATAAATGTGCAGGTAGGAATACAACTGAAATCTCAATCTGGTTGTTTTAACCGAAATTATCCTGCAAGTTTTTTTTTTTCAGCTACATTCAAGTTCTCCGTTATTGGCAACCTGCAATCGTGCACATTCCCAGTTAATTCCTATTAATTCCTGTTGATTTCGATGGAAAGTTCCCGGTCTTGAAAGTTCCTGGAATTCTGCAACCCTACACTAAACATTCATTCATTACACTTCCATCACTGTTGAATAATGGGTGCTTTAATGCAGAAAATCTGAGCGATGTTCAACCGTCTGAAAGAGGAAAAATCTGATCTCAGTGATTTTGACGCTGATTGAATAAGTGCTGTCTTTAGCGTTTAGAACAGTGCAATAAAGAAAAGTCATCTAGAAGGAGGAACTTGGATGGAAACGCCTTCTTGAGGAGAGAAAAAATGGCCTGATTGCTTTGCTTTGTGCTGAGAAGAAAAGCCTCTCATTGTCCAGCACTGAGGTAAAGTTGTGTCTCCAGCATCACAAATCTACAGACCCAAATTGCACCTTGTGTCAACAGTCCCGGCTGGTGCATTAATTCCAATCAACCATGGAAGTGGAATCATCATTTCTGAAGTGCTACCAGAACTCCTTCCTGGAATGTTGCGCCACACCACAGTGTCGTTAATTCCTTTTTGTCTTTAGCGGAATATCCTGCGTGTTTGTTCCCTCACTAATATGAAAACCATATAACCGTACATAATTTATCTCCCGACGTGAATCCTGTTGCAATTAAATTTCTATTACAAAACAGATGTTTGAATCAAGCAGAACTGTAATCTTATCTCTGTTCATGCATAGTTTCTTTTTTTATGATCAGTCCTGTTCGAGTCTTTCAACAAGCTGATCCTCGGAAAACCCGGCCTCAAAATAAATCTTTTAAAGATTCGGTTACACAGTATTAATCCGTGTGCTTCCTGTTTCGACAATGGTGCCGTGTTCGTTGGCGCCCGTTGTCATAACTACGTATATTCGTGACTGCATATTAATTGCAGGTGAGCTACACACACTGCTGGATTGAAAAGAAAATGTGTACACACAAACACTGAGCTGAGGGTCAGGGTGACTAAGCTCATGCCTGGGATAAAATGTTTTCAAATGTATTTTCAAGATGTAGGTCTGTAACTGTACATTTACAGCATTCGGCAGATGACCTTATCCAGAGCGACTTATCGCTATCTTAAGTATACAGCTGAGTAGTTGAGTTAATTGGTTAAGGGCCTTGCTTAAGGGCCCATCAGTGGCAGCTTGGTGGTTTTGAGATTTAAACCCATGACCTTTGGAGTCCAATGCCTTAACCACTGAGATACCACCTCTTAAAAAAATGGCATTTGTTCAATCCTGAAATGTACTGTTACGCTTATGGAAGTTGGCAGAGGTATCATCCAGAGCAACTTACAACTGAGCAGGTGAACATTAAGGGCCTTGCTCAAGAGCCCAGCCGTGATGGCACTGGGATTTGAACTCGTGATCTTCCCATCCAGAGTCCACTGCATTAACCACTGAGCTACCATCTCCCAAACAATGGTATTTGTTCAATCCAGAGATTTACACTTAGGGAATTTGGTAGACACCCTTTTCTAGAGTGACTCAACAGTATCAGCTTGAAGGTACTTGTATTTGAACCCATGAAATTCTGATCAGAAGCTCAACAAAATATCGACTGAACTCCCACTTCGCCATAGTCTACATTGCTTTAGAGGCCATGCGGGCAAAATGACAAACTTGATTTCAGTTCAAGCTCCATAATGCTTGTTTGTTTGTAATACACACAGGTATACGTTCTTTCACGTGTGACATCAAAGTTACCCAATTCCGCTATGTTTCTTGAGGTGAGGTTGTACATGTTTGAGTCGAAATTGAATTGTCGAGTTTGAACGCAGACACCAAACGTACTTTCAATGCATAAGGGTTTGGATTAAGGAAGCTGCAGGAGCACAAAGAATTCATTTTTGATGTGTAACTCGAATGATACTACTGCTAGAGAACATTTGATTGGACAGAAATTGAACTAGGATATGATGCATTATCAAAGGGAAATAGTAGCTCACTGGTTAAGGCTTTGGCTTACTGATCAGAAGGTTGGGGTTCAAATCTTAGTGTTGCCACTCTTGGGGCCCTTGAGCAAGGCCCTTAAACCTCTGTGCTCCAAAAGCACTGGAACATGTGAAGAAACAGTAAAAAACAACTTTAACATGTTTTAATTATTTCGTGTATAAAAATATATGCTCAAATGTTTCTTTGTTGTTTTGCTCCGTTGTGGCATTTGAAGTGGCAGTTTTGCAAGTCGACACACTTTTAAGTGACTTATTAAGACAGGAATACCAGGGGGGTTGTAATTCAGTAGTTAAGTTATTGGACTTTAGATCGGAAGGTCAAAACCCTAAACCTCACCTGCTCAGTTGTAAGTGGCTCTGGATTAGAGTGTCTGCCAAATTTCGTAAATGTGAATACGAGGTACAACAATCTAATTCAATTCAATTCATGACAATGCCTAGATGGAAATTGTAGCCTTCAGTAAGGCTGTAGGTAAAATATCCCAGATCTAAACTGGGCCTGCTGCAGACAGGACAGATATGTACAGAGTTCAGGTTCCCCAAACCTGCTCTCTCGACCCTTCACAAGACAACAACCCACCCCAATGTCAACAATAAACAAAAACACAAGGCCGCGCATGCACTCCGCCTCCCGGTCGTGCGAATCGGAACATCAATAATACATCATAGATTAGGGACGCAGCCGCAGCGGTGTGAACAGGACAGGACACTGGGCCGTTATCAGGCTTTCTCGAGCAAACCTCTACTTATATTCCTCTCTAATTCCCCAGCACACAGCACGCTTTCCAGATGGGCCCTGAGCCTCGTGGCCTGCCAGCAACAGCTTGCGCTGTGTTTGTTGAAAACAAAGATGACGGATTAAATATCATGTGCGGCGCAGAGGGGACGGCGGAGTAAAGAAGATCGTTCTGCTTTCCTACAGCGAACGGGAAAAAAAACGGCAAAGCGAGGACCGAAGGCGTTCTCGCGACTAAAACCTGACGTGGAGAGGTCTGAACGGGTGTCTCTCGTTCTTCTCGGTCGTTTCTTTGTCCTATCATACACACCGCCGTCGTCTCACGAGCATCCCTCGGCGACGTCGCCGGCGCCCCCCGACTCATCCACTCTGCTTAATTACAGAGCGCGATCTAATGACTCGAACGAGTCGATGCCCTCATGCTTCCATTTATGGTTTTCTTTGTACAAACATTTTTTATGCCACCACTATTTCAAACAACATTAGGCCTAATTACGACCAGCGAACGGGGAAAGATCAAATTGACGCAAATTTTCCATCGACTTCCAAAGTCATCGATCAACCTAGGCTTGTTTCTCACGCCGTGCTGGAGCTCATGAGTCAGGAACGCTTGTGACCACCAATAGTGTAACGTATTTGAGTAAATATACTCCGTTACTGTGCTTACATTTTTTGGGCAACTTTTTGTTTCAGTTTTACCAAGTATCCGAGATATACGCATCTTTAACTCGACTACACAGTAATCCCCCGCTTTATCTCGCGCCCTCGAGGAATTGCGTTTGCCGCATAACTAATTTGTGTGGCTGATTTTCCCATTCTCTCGCGGATTGAACTATAGACCAAAAAACTTTTATTTATTTTATTAATAAAAATATAATTATTAATTATAAAATGAAGTACAATGCTAATAAAGTACAGTACTGTATACATAAAATAGCATTTTTGGGGTGGCGTCCGTTTATCGTGGTTTTTCGTTTATGGCGGCCCGTTTTTTTTTTTTTTACCGTAACCACCGCGATAAACAGGGGATTACTGTATTTTAATTGACAGTATGCCTTACCAATGCCATTTCACACGTCTACTGAAGATGTCATTAAGCCTCAACTCTCCCATAAACACATGTGCTGCCTGTGAGTGATTTTTTTTTAGCACTGCTGGCTTCATTTTTATCGCAAAAAGAACTCAAATAAATTCCAAAGAACTTTTAAAACAAGCTTTTGTTGAATTCGATTCCTCACCGAGACTGAGAGCTGCATCAAATCACAGGCAGTTGTGAATATCTGGTTTTACTTTATCAACTATGATTTACTTCCATTTGATTTGTCCAGTGAATACTAATGGGACCAGTTCCTGCGATTTTATTGGTCGATTAAAGATCCCTTTTTGAAAGATTGCTTCACTACTTTGTCTCGTTTTATTCGGGCATGTTGAAGAGGCTGTTGTGCTGTAATGTAGTGTTAAGCTGAATAATTTGAGTATTTGAGGAAATAAAACCTCACAAATTGCTAAACTGTTCAAATCAGATACTTGTACTCCATTACAAAATTAAAAGTCACCAATTCCAATATGACTTGAGTTCATTTTTAACCGTAACTCGAATATAATTTTCAGCTACCCTCTGGTGACCACCAATCATCATCATCATCACCATCACCACAACTGCAGTATCATTACACAGATAAAATGTTACTCTACATATATAAATATAGACAAATGTATTTAAGGCCTATTGCTCTACAATATACTTTTATTTATTTTATATAGTTATATACATTTAGACTTATATATACGGTACATTTACACCAAAATAGAAGGAAAATAGAAAGTCTATAAGAAAATCTAAGCAAATGTCATGTATCTGTCATATATAACTTACACAATATGGAAATAATTTGTGGACACCTGACCATACCTGATTGGTGATATGTGCGTTTTAACATCGCAATGCACATTTAATCCTTTCTTCTCTTCCGGGAAGATGTTTCACTAGATTTTATGGAGATTTGTGTAAGATTCATTCAGCCACAAGGACGTCAGATTATCAGGTACTGATTTAAGTGAGACGTCTTATAGAATTGTGGGTCTTTGTCTTTGTGTGAAAAAGCACCTTACTGGAAAAAAGTCAGGCGTCCCAATACTTTGGTCCAAATTGTGTTGAGCTGAAGTGCACTTGAATAAAGTGACCAAAAATAAATAAAACAAAAAATCTGAGAAAGATTTACATCTTTCTAAAGACGTTTCTTTCGAGTGGTCTTGCATCTGGAATAATTCATTCTACATTCATTCTTTAAGTCGTGAAAAATACATATATATACGTCAACGTGTCAGTGAGACAATACACTGTACAACAATGAGGCCATTTTTTTATACCATCTGTGACCCCTTTAGAGAAAACCACCGTTCTGTTTTCTCACCAGCCGTATGCGCAGCCAGACGATCTGATCCGGTTCCCTGAGGGCGAAAAGCACTTGCGTGTGAGATTCCCCGGAGAGTCGAACAGTATTTACTGTACAACCCCCCCCCCCCCCCACCCCCCCCATGGAGACTACCACCCAGAATAAAGTAGCCATAAACAGATCAATGCCTCATGCTGTTCTGATAACCGAATACATGCGTTCACATTACACATCGGCTCAGTCGGAACATTGATTGCTCCCGATTCAGCGGCATGCGTTACACATCACGCAGATACACATCACGCAGATACACATCGCGCAGATACACATCACGCAGATACACATCACGCAGATACACATCGGGGGATTTTGTCATAAAGTCCTGAAGTTGGCTAATAATGTGGAAGCCGACTCAAATTTGGTGAAGGCGTATCTACTGAACTTTTACAAAGTTTCAGATATGAAACTTACCTTTATGTCTCAATTCAATTCTTTGGGTTGTTGCAGTTGCTTTCCATGTGACCAATTTTGACTTCATTTAATACATAAAGGTAGAAAGAAAGACGCTTTACAGCACAGTGAACGTCTTTCTTCACATATCCCAGTGATGTCGCAAAGCTGGGGTCAGCCATGACACAGCGCCGCTGGAACACTGAGGCTTAAGGGCCTTGCTCAGGGGCCCTAAGAGTGCCAGCTTACCGGGGCTTGAACCGTCAACCCTACCAAACCAAAGGCTTAACTACTGAGCTACCACATAATCACGGATGCTTTCTCAGTTGATCATTCGGTCAATGGCATTTATTCACAAACTTTTTTTAATTTAAGGCATTTTTTTCCACACACTCTTATCCAGAGTGATACATTTATCTCATTCATACAACCAAGCAGTTGATTTAAACCTAAAACCCTTTGATAAAAGTCCAACGTCTTGGGCCATGTCCATACTAATCCTTTTTTGTTTAAAAAACGCGTATTTTTCTATAAGTTTTGGTCTTCCGTCCACACTGAGTCTGCGTTTTCATTCAACAAAATTGTAGCTTTTTGACAACGCTCTCTAAAGTGGATCAATCTGAAAACGCCACAGTGTGGACTGTGTGTGCAAAACAGGCTTTTATTAACGATGGCGAATTTTTAGTCACTGCCACGACTTAAAGTTCAAAGCTCGATACGTGACTTTTGGGAAATGAATGAAAACGAAAGTGTGGAAAGTGTGAAAGTGTGGGTTTTTAGGCGAAAACGCCATTTTCAACTGTATCCAGATTAATGAAGATGTAGCCTTAACCACTGAGCTATCCTATTTACATTATATCATTTGGGCCACAGGCTCATCCAGAGCGACTTACGTTTATCTCATTCATACAAATGAGCAGCTATGGGTTTAAAGGCCATGGCTCAGAGGCCCAGGAGTGGCAGCTTGGTGTGGCTGGGATTTGAACTCACAACCTTCAGATCCAAAGACCAATTTCTTAACCACTTTCCATTATTTTACCAAGTTATCAAGTTGTGTCAAACGGCTCCCAAATTTGATCAAAATAAAAACATTTTTTATTAAGATTTGTAAAATTCCGCCCAATTCCAAACAAATGTATTCTGCCTCGTCTTTAATAGCCAAACCAGAAAGAAAAGTAAGTACATAAGTAAGTGGCTAACGGGGCCTGGAAGACGATGCTATGGAGCTGTTTCAAGCAGACAAAGTAATAACTTAGAACTGTCACTAAGGTATGCTCCAGAAATGAAAGCTTTCTCTCCATGGAGAACAGCAAACAAAAAGCTGCCTGAGTTATGGCTGTTCGGGGGGACGAGAGGAGCGCGGGACCGAGCGAGCTATGCAATGCATGGGCTCTCCATTTTTTGTTCTTTTTTTACGTCCTTCTTTAATTCTCTGCTTTTAACGTTTCTTGCAAACTGCTCCGGTCAGAACAAGCAACGATGATCATAAAGCCTGCTCGAAAAATAGAAACATCGCTCCATCTTTTTTTGGTTTCGCATGCAACGAGAGGGAAACGAGAAAAGCCGTGGAGGTACTGCAGAGGGGGAGGATGACGAGCAAACACTTGGCCTTTGATGGAGGCCTGTGCAGAAAACTTCCCTCTCCGCGAGTCTCCGTGCAGCTCTCGTAAAGACGAGAAACAAATGTATCTCCGCTGTAGTTAATGGGTATAAATATTACAGTAGCATTTATACCATACAATCAGAGTAGCCGGAGGTGGACCCGATACAATGCAATACACAACCCAATCAAATTAACTGGGCCGGTTAATTTGTCTCATGAACTTGATGGATGTACAACACACACACACACACACACCAATACACAACTTCAAACACACTCAAGCTTCTTCATGCTGCAAGGATTTTACGTAGGATCTCCGTAAAGCCTTTCAAATTGGTGCTAGCTAGCAAGGTGGTCGCTTAAGACACTGGATTTTGGTTCCGAAGGTGGCGAGTTCAAATCCCAGCCACACCATGCAGCCACTCCTGGGCCCCTGAGCAAGGCCCTTAACCCCCTAGCTTTATATGAATTAGAAAAATGTAAGTTTCTCCGGATCAGAGCGTCTGCAAAATGATAGTGTAAATGCTAGGGTATATCCTGCTGCTTGGAAGAAAAACGCTCGAGCTGGAGCACAAGTAAAAGGCCCTGTGGTCTTGTCAGTTCAATTCAAGGCAGGATATGACACCACGCCAGCGACAGAGGACTCCACATCTGGTTTACATCTCCAGAAAGTACACATACCACTCACATACTGCATTTCTCAGTAACGCCACCTCTGGTATCTGCTGATATAAAAAAAAAAAAAAAAACTGGACCCCCCTGGAAAACTCTCGTCGAGTTTGAGGAGTTCGAGCGACACTGACAAACATATAGAAGGATTCCTAATTTTATGGAAAATTTTATAGATATTTATTACGAATGATATCCAATTAATTGTATTGTAGTAAAATACAAGAGACTTAATGGAGAGGTTTGTGAACGCACCGAATAAGAACATCTCCATCGATTCTCTTTAATCTTTTATTCAATATTTCCTTGCATGCAAACGTTCACACATGGGAAAAAAAAAACCTATTAGGAACATTTGCCGCATTTACAAACATCAAACCGTTACAAAGGTCGAATTTCAAAATCGCGCACACAAATACGTCGTTAGCAACTGGCCTTAATCGAGCTGTGTTCAATTCATTTTTTTCAAGACAAGTATCGCCAAATTTGTAAAAAAAAAATGGCTGATTAGCTGTTGCATGTTGGTCTCGTTAGTAGTCGTAATACAATTATATTTGGACTAGCGAAAGAAAGAACACCACAAATTGAAAAAAAAATTCAAAAGTGCTGTGGGAGCATTTCAATGATTAGTTTTCGCATATTCCAGCGACGTTAGGAAGCTGTGGTCAGAGTGTAGAGTCAGCCATGTTACACCAACCCCAGAGAGTTAAGGGCCTTGCTTAGGGGCCCCAAAAGTGGCGGCTTTGGCGATGCTTGAACCCCGAAAACCTGGACTAACTCTGGACTTTATACCACACCATACCGCACACGGTCACTTTAAGGACAATCACATCAACCACCTCAAATTTTTACTGTTTACTGTCATAAGCATCCTTGTATATACACTTTTTTCCTCGTATATATCTTTATGTATCTGTATGTGACAAAAAAAAATTTGATTTGATTTGATTGAGATCAGTAACCCTTAATCTCTGAGCTACCATGATTCTAACTCAGTGGTTAAGACGTTGGACTTCTGATCAGAAGGTCATGAGTTCAAGCTCCAGCACCACCAAGCCCTCGAGCAAGGCTCCTACCCGCTAATGATTGCTAACCCTAACTGCTCAGTTGTATGGATAAATGTATAAGTGAGATAAACGTAAGGCGCTGTAAATGTTACTAACAGTCTTAATTCCCACGTGTACGTTTGCATGCATGGATTGTTTTGACGTGGGAATAAATCTAGTCTTATAACCTACTGTGTGCTGTGCCGATTTAATGCCTAAATATCGTCCTGAATTTTTTCCCCCTAGATCTCTCTCAGATCTTAGGAGAGTGTGAAGCCCAAGTGAGAGTACAACCCTGTTCCTGAAGCGCTGCTTTAATTCGCCGGGGGAAAAGAAAAAAAAGGAGGGGAGGGGGTGGAAAAGTGCAGACTGCTTTTAATCTTGACGACCGAGACGCTTAGTATTAAGCCTCTTCATCGGGCCTGTATTGTCTTTGAAAGGGGACGAGGAGGAAGGGGAGTGCAACAAGTTATGCAGATGAGATGTTAATTAGGCAAATAGTGAATTAGTATCTAGCAGTACAGGCCAGCCTATTGGAATGAGAGTGTGGGAATGGGAGGCTGGGGGAGCCAGCTGTACTTCTCCCTCTTTAATCATTCCCCCCCTACCACCACCACCACCTCCACCTCCACTCTTCCTGCCTCGCCAATCTCACTTGTGCCCTACAGGCCACTAACACACCTACCCGCACTTCACTTCGGTCCAATGGACATCTTTTAAACGGAAATAAGTGTACATGTGAAAAGAAAACCCCCCCCTTCTCCTCTTTCTCTCTCCGCCGGACGCTAAATCTTCGCGGAAGTTTCGCTATGCGGCTCTTGCTGAGCAGGACCCATAGTAACAGCCACTCATGAGGATATAATGGAACATAAATGAATGAATGAATGAATGAATGGCGATTCACATGGTAATGAGAGAAGAGGAGGCAACGGGAAGTTTGGTTGTTTGGTTGTTCTGTGGATTTTTTTTCCCCCCTCTCTAATTTTTCTATTGTTTCTCGAACCGCGTGGCCGACGAAATTAACGATCGAAACTAACGCTGAAGTGGAAGGAATGGCTGAGAAAATAAATACGAAGAAAATATCAGGGACAGCAGAAGATTTATCCATGGTGGAGAGAGAATTGGGAGGTGGTAGCTCAGGCTACATCTACAATAATCGGATAATTTTAAAAACAGCGTTTTTATCTAAATACGCTCCGCACTTTCGTTTTCAATCATTTTACAAAAGATGCTCATCCACGTGGACCGTCTGAAAACGCTCACGTCCCTGTACTGCGCATGAGCAAAACGTAAGGCGCTTTGACCTGCATCATTTCCGCCCGAGGTTTATTTACTTTTAATCATCAAGAAAAGACTAAAAATGCGTCATTGCCTCAGGGGTTACGGAATTGGACTTTGGATCGGAAGGTGATGAGTTCAAATCCCGGCACCACCAATATGCCGCTGCTGGGCCCTCGAGCCTTAACCCTCAACTGCTCGTTTAGGAGTCGCCCTTGTTAGGGGCTTCTGTCAAATGCAATAAACGTAAAAGTAATGAAAAAAACACACATGGGCTAGCAAATGAACTTTCTCCAAATCAAATCTAGGTTTCAGCAACACCAATAGTGGTCGCATTCCTTCATGTGTAAAACTCCCGTCTGTAAAAGTTGGCGAAGTCAATATGTTTCCCGGGTCAGCCAGGGACTGCATTCAAACTCGGCCCAACCATAATAGACCCTTGGTTGTGTTCTCCACGCTGCCACTGCAGTCTGAGAGAAGTTTCCTATCCAAGATATAATATACATTAACTGTCAACATATATCAGAGATACAACAGCAACTTGTGCCCCATGGAATGTCCAATCTGATCCAACCAGATCACTTTTCACTCCCTATTGTAAAATGGATGCATATGAAAATATTACAGAAATTACCTTCGTCCCCCTTCCTATCTACCCTTCCTCTCGTTCCACCCTTGAAAGCTTATGGTGACCCAGGAATGTGTAAAATGGGGGGCAAATGAATTGCTTGGCCACTTGAGCTCCTCTCGCCATTACAGCAGGCTGCCCTACCTGTGTTGAGTCAGCAGTGTGCTCACTCTATCCGTCTAATGGACAGCGCTGGAATTTAATTAGCGAGAAGCCGCAGAGTGGGGGCCTGAAGATTACCCGGGACATGAGGCGCGACGCTGCAACGTTTGGCTCTGTGCGAGCGTATGTGTGTGTGTGTGTGTGTGTGTGTGTGTGTGTGTGTGTGTGTGTGTGTGTGTGTGTGTGACTACAGACTGGATTCATTGAAGGGATTGACCCTTGCTTGCTTGCATTTTCCTTGCATTCATAACAGCACTGCAAAAACTGCATGTCCATGTGATTATATAAAAGGGGCTCATGCATATAAGGAGTAATAAGCATTAATCTATTCTGAGGACGGAAGGCGAAGGTTAATGGAGCTGAATGGCCTTTTTGTTGCAGTGCATATCGTAAGTAATTGGACAGTGACGCAGTTTTTCTTACTCTGGCTCGCCGGATCGTATCGTGTGGAATCTCGGAAGAAACACAGCCCAATTTGGACTCTCATGAATTCAAAGCGGTGTTCTGCAAACCAGAAATTTAGCAAAACGATGAACATATTGATCTATCTTACGATATGTCTAACAAAATAAAGGCGTCCATGTGGGTAGAGTCCAGTCTATACCAGTGTTTGTCTTAAGCTAGTAGCCTTAAGACTTAACAATAATTTAATATTTGTGAAACTAGCTAGCGAAACCTTAGCTTAGCTAAACGACAAAAAAAAAAATCTCGGACGCTCAGGAGAACTCCAGTTCCAGTCGAAATGTTGAAACGACACGACAAGATACATTTATAGAATTTGACAGATGCTCTTATCAGGAGCAACTTACAAATGAGCAGCTAACGGCCTTGCTCAAGGGCCCAGCAGTGGCAGATCGTGGTGTTTGAACTTACAACCTTCTGGTCCATTGAGCTACCAGTTTCCCAGTAAGGGAAGGAAGTAATTTCCTTTACAAAGTATAAACACTAGAACTATACAGGGACTGCTTCTCATTGCAGTCTCTACTTCATGTTATATGACAATTAAGAGTCCACAGCATCCAAAAACACTTCAAGGTCATCAAATGTACTTTCCACTAACTGCTTTGCATCAAACCCGACTAGCGTATACACACGGAAGCGTCTAATACCAGTCAAATAGCAGCTTTGAAGATCCTGAAGCTCGTGGCCAGAAAGGTGTAGAAAATAAATCGCTCGGGATCAAACTCCAGTTCCAGTCGAAATATTGAAACGACACTACTTTATCTGCAGGGTTTCTGTAGGTTTCACAAAGTCAAATTTAAGACCGTTTAAAGACCATTAAGAATGAAATTTAAGACCTATATCACAACATCAAAAACACACACAAATACGTTGTTAGCGACTGGCGAGAGATTCGTTCCAATAAGTGCCAGGTCACTGTGAACAGTTGAACAGGTCACACAGTACATGCTGTAGGTCCTATGAGTGATTGTTGACTTTTCAGTGTACATCTGACATGGAACCGTGCCTTCACTCCCCTCTCGGGGCGGTGAAGCAAAGCGGGTCTTCCTGCAACGTGTTATTTGCAGCCGTGGTGAGAGGGCAATGTTTTGACCTTCTCCGAAGCAGATCGAGCTTTCTAGGAAAAAAGGCTGCTACCTTTCAGGATTTCAGGAAACACTAACCTTAGCTTTTTTTGTATGTCTGTTTAGCATGTGACCAAGTGGGGCAAACAGAGACTCTTATTTTAGGATGCCTACCATTTTTGATTGATACATGCAGTAATCTTGGCTAAGAAGAAGAGGAAGAAGGACATATGGTATCAGTCAACAATTACAGTGAGTCTGCTAAAAAGACAGGACACGACTAGCCCTCGTTGTCCCACTGCGTTTTGAGCCACCGTTGCATCCGTTACACAAGCTTTTTCCGGGCTTTTGTTCTATTCTCAGCACTTCGCCACTTCCTCGAGCGCCCACCTAAGAACCTCAATACAATATTCTATATTTGACGACGACGTGCCGATGCCACAGACTGTGTCTGTAAGATCTCTTTTCCTCATTTTCCTCCTGCAGCCTAGCAAACAGACTCGTCTCAGCCCATGAAAAAACAAACAACAACAAAAAAAAGATTTGGTTGGGGGGGCGTTGGTTGGGGGTACGGGTGGAGGAGGAGGGTCTGCCACTATGTGTGATTAGGGGTCTCACTGAGGAGTCCACTTATTCAAAACACACATGTGAGGAGAGGCTTCTCACCCATTCTTGTACAGATTTAACCAATTAGCTTCGTCACACAGCTCCGCGTTCCCAGATGGTTCGCGGCTAATCAAGTGTCGCTTTTGTTTCGTCTGTGAAAACAGTTTTATTGTTGAAGTGCAGGAACAGGCGAGACTCGGGACGCTTACGAAGACGGCGTTTTTTTGGGGTTTTTTTTACCAAAGAGGATAAAAAAAAACAAAGCTCATTCAAGATTCATGGGGGACCATACAGGAGGAAGAGTATTGATTACAAAAAAGCTGCCATTTAAATGGAATTCGGATGACTTCACAGCTGGTGTAGCGACGCCTCCTACCAGCATCTGAACAACTTCTCCTGTGTTTATGACTGATGCCTCAATAATATTGAAAGGTTAGAAAGAATGGGCCAGCATGGACCTTCAGAGGCTTCGGAGGCAGCCGTGCAATTTGCCAGAGGTTTAAATAATGGTTTTAAAGTTAGCGAGCAGCTTTTCATGAAGACCTCATTTATACAGTTTCGGATACGGTTACGGCTGCGGGAAAAAAATTTATGTTTTATAGTCGATTATTCATTGTATCGCTTTCAGGTAATATAATGTAAGACAAATCCATGAGGAACGGCGTTTAATGTCGTGTCACTCTACTGATCTTTTCCTCTACGGCTAATCTAATGATTATTGCCGATTTAGAATGACAGTGAATTGTGGGAAATAAACACAAACATCTACTATGCATGTTATATGCTTTTTTATCATTCCATTACACATTGCTGTTTTGCACTCCTCTGGGGCAGATGTTCCATCAGATTCTGGAGTGTGCTTGTGGAGATTTGTGGAGATTCATCCAGCCATAAGAGTGTTTATAAAGTCATCCTGTTCAATAGGGTTGAGGTTCAGAGAGCAGGAGATCTTCCACTACAAACCATGTGAGGCATATCTGCATGGAGCTAGATTTGTGCACTGTAATGCTAGAACAAGTTTTAGGGTTTTAGAGTGAAGAAAAAAATTCATGCTACGGCATCCATACAATTGTGTGCCTCCAGATTTACGGTAAAATGTTTGGAGAAGAACCACATATGGTTGGGAAAGTGTGGTGTCCCAATACTTCCACAGTTTCGAATCGTTAACGTTTAGGTTTTGCTCATATGAAGCCTCACAATCCTCGTTCAGTATTGGACCTGAAAACGTTTTTTACGCACAGCACTACTACTTCAATTGTGTGTTATTTTCTTCCCAAAAATTAAGGCTTCATAGGTTATTAGATATTTTAGATTTGGTCAAGTATAAACAATAGATGAAAAATCCATCCAGGTCAGTATACATTGCATTTATTCATTTTTGGTTTTAATTATGAAATAATGATTACAAATAAAAAAAAAATCTCAAATAATACACCTCATTTATAGTTTCTTTTATAGAGACATTTGGGTTTGTGAGGCTCCTGAGGAACCAGGATGTAATATACCGGATCAACTATCAGCATATGATCCATTCGTGGCTTCATCAAACAATCTGGCTTCGCTCGGAGAAGTTCAAATGCTCTTCAAACCAAAACGAGAGGGACAGAAAACAGGATCCTGACACATGCACACTTCCTACAATATTATTCTGAGGTCAACCTTATCATGAGAATTAGGGGTCTTGCTTAAGGTTTTAACAGTGGCAGCTTGTCAGTGCTGGGATTTGAACTTGTAACCTTCTGAACAAGAAACAAATGCCTTAACCACTGAGCTACCGCTGCTCTCATCACGTGATATTACTTGCAGGAGAACCCTACCCTGCCCCGGCCACACCGCCTCACACCATCCTGCCCCATCCCGCACCATGTTCTACAAGATTGTCTGCGAATTTCTGGTTCGCATCATATTATTGATCGATTGTGCAAATAGCTCCAGAGTGGACATTTCCTCCTAAGAAAAGATTGAAATAAATGAAACCAATGAAATCCCTCTTTTTCTTTACTTTTAGATTCAGGTGTTATTTTGGAAATGTGCCCTTTTGGGCATTAATCATATCTGGTATTGGTTGATTTCCATGATTAGACTCTGTGATTAAACGAATAGCGAAAAAAACAAAAAAGTCCTAAATAAGACATCTTGTTTATTTTGTGTTTGCACACAGAAACTATAAATCACACAATTTTTTTTCTGCCTTCGATATTAAATCAAGAAATGATCGAAGGCTTCGGAATTCACGTTTTAGTTTTTTTCAACTGTGAATCAAAAAAACGAAAAAAAAAAAACAAACAAAAAAACCCTACACCAACCCCCGCTAATCCTTAGGCTACGTCTACACTGATACATTTGAAAACGGCGTTTTTTTCGTCGAAAAACCAAAAACGTCCACACTTTTGTTTTCTTTAATCGTTTCCCAAAAGCAGAACATAAGACGCCTCGACCGGCGCCATTTCGCGGTGGCGTTTATTTTACTTTCCGGCTCTTTAAAACGTCACGGCTACGACTGAAAACGCGTTTTTCTAAAGCCTGTGCTTTCACACTGCGGAACGAAAACGGCGCTTTGGAGAGCGTTTTCAAAAAGCTACATTTCCGTTGACTAAAAACGTGGTCTTAGTGTGGACAGGCTGCCAAAACGGAGAGAGAAAATAATGCGAACGAAAACATATTAGTGTGGACATGGCCTTAATTGAGGGCTAGAAGAAGAGGTGGTAGATTAGTGGTTAAGGAATTAGACTTTGGGTCTGAAGATCATCATGAGTTCAAATCCCACCCACGCCAAGCTGCCACTTCTGGGCCCCTGAGCAAGGCCCTTACCCCAGCTCAGTTGTATGAATGAGATAAATGTACTGTAATTTAACTTATGCTGTAACCTGTGCCTGCTGGTACACATTGTCTTATAAAGTCATTACACGTGAACATTAATATGCTCATGAAAGAAATGATTTGGCATTCCACCCTGATGCCACAAACCAAAAAAAAAAAAAAGCAGTGCCAATTCCTGGACTCGAGCATCGCCTTAATATCCATATTTACTTATTTATTTATATTTTTCCAACTCAGACAGATGGAGAGGCTGAGGGCATTTCTGGGGATAAATAGTTCAATAATTTAAAGTCAGTTCCACACTTAGCCTGCAACCCTCCCCCTCCCCCTCCCCCCACCCATTTTAAATTATTAAAAACAACATCTGACAAAAAAAACAAAAAACAAAAACAAAGTAAACCCTAAGAAAACAGAATAAACTAACAAAGATGACAAGTAACCTTGCTTAAAGAGCAAACATTTTGTTAGCAAATGGATGCTTTGTAGTAGCCACCATCTGGAGCGAGCCTGGAAAGGTTGGATCGTTTCATAACGTATGCACGGCGTCGCTCCGGTCTCGGCTCGCTCGCGGACGCCGAAGCGAAGGCCGGTTTAATTAAATCTACAATGCATCTCACTTCGCTCTCTCCGTGTGTGTGTAACTGCTCACAGTCGAACAAGACTGATATGTTCGACAGCTTCATGCGCCGGACAAAGGGATCTAAAGAGTTTTCTTGCTGAGACGCGAATCTACCCCCCCGCCGGATATCACAAAGAGGAACAGGTCAGCTCTTCATTGCTCGGTCGCAGAAAAGGTTACCGGAGTAACCAGGAAGCGAACGCTGAAAAGCTGTGGGCTGAATGACCTCCATTTATACTGGCTAAGCTTCTGGGGAAAGCAGTGAGAAGCGGTGTGGTTGTTTGGTTAATAAAAACGAGCCGAATCAATATTACGTCTCGGTAATGAGTCAACAAGTGAGATATTTTTATGTCTTATATAAATGTGTCAGTATCGCTAATGCAAATATTAAAGGTCGTGAAATTTAATTACGCTGAAAGGAATGTGAAAAACAAGCAAACGTCAGTTACGGCGCACAGAAATCAATCTGCTGCGAACCGATGAGCAGATGGGAAGAAAAGGCAATGAGGATAGAGAAGCGAATGAAGTAACATTCTGTCTTACAGGGCCCGATCGCACGCGGACGTACGCGGAAAGAGACGTGGATACGGAACGAGGTCCTGTTCGACACCGAACCCTAGACTTTGCTTTTATATTCCACCAGCCATACGGTGGTTTATTTTTCACTCCTTTCACCATCTGTAGCAACTTTCCCCTGCAGACAGCCGCAGCTGTCCTGCTTCATGTCTCTGCTCTCTTTTATACTCCAATCCAAAATCGCTCCGCCGCAAAATAACGCCCAGACAGGAAGAGCTTCATTTTAGATATTCGATTGATTTTATATATATTCAAATTGATATACGCGCCATGGAAATGCTTTTAGGCTGCGTAAAAAGTCTCCCGATCGCTGAACCATGTGCACACAGCGCTTACGTAACGAACAGGGTAGAAAAACGTATCGAGCGATAGCCGACAGCATCGGGCATCAGGCAAGCACTCGCACGTGGCAGAAAGCATTGATATTACAGACAAGAGGCAATGATGTCCATGTTACAGATCGATCCATCTGAACAAACCCACGGGGGGCGGGAGACTTTTTCAGCCGGCTGTGTTGAGGAGAGAAATATGTTCATGCTATACTGGAGGAAACATGATTGTTTAAGGACCAGATTCCACAGTAAAGAAAGATAGCTCTATTCTTATTACATTTTCTGGTCCTGTTTTGGGACGCAATGTCACGTGAGAAACTGTTCAGAAGAAATCCTCTGAAAAATCCTAATACAATCAATGCGATGAAGGCCGGGAGATGCATCGCTCGCTACCAGGCGTTAAGACAATGGCACTCTTGTGGAATGGCATGTGAGCACAAAGGCTCGATTCTTACAAGTTAGTCAAAGCTGCTGCTTGGAAATGGAAGAGAGGACTGGTGAGAGACTGGGACAGTCTGAGCTGCTAGAAGACTCTCTCGACGATGATATCAGCTGTGGATCGAGTGGATCATTAGCATACTCTCTCTCACAATGCTATATATATATATATATATATATATATATATATATATATA
>JAAIIK010000451.1:2300846-2314140 GCA_014706435.1 Silurus glanis | reverse complement strand
GTGTGTGTGTGTGTGTGTGTGTGTGTGTGTGTGTGTGTGTGTGTGTGGGGACAGCTGTAGCCTATAGGCCAAGGGAATACAACCATCATGAATATTCAGACCAAGCCTCTGGAAGGAACAGCTGCCAGAAAGAAGTCACATGCTGTAACAGTTGTGCAAGGCCACATCTCGGACCTTCTGGAGAAGCCGACATTACAGGATACAAGACTCGAGAGTGATGGAGAGAGATAAAGAGAGACACAGTAGAGAGAAAAAGAGAGAGAATTTTTTTTAGTTCGTATCATAAAATCATCAGTAAATGCCCTCCAGCTTCAATACACAAGATGGACGGTATTCATAGCGCCAGCTAAGTAGCCTAGAGCCTACAACAAGTACTCTGGCTTGTTAGCCACCATTAAAAATGATGAAGAAAATAAAATAATTCTGCTACGCAACAGGGTCTGTCAAACAACAGCATGCGACAGCATGTACATTAGATAATGTAGAATAATGTAGAAATGCTTCGTTTCCTACTGTCTTATATTTCTGATATTAGCACAACAGCAGAGTTGTATAAATCTGATCATTATAAGTTGCACTGGATAAGAATTCCATAAACTTAAAAACATTTTTATGAAGGAAATATAACGTTGACCATGAGGAACAACCATACGATTGGCATGTGCTTCTTTTTGAACATCCCATTCCACATTTAGTCCCCATTTCCCGTTATAATAAACTCCACTCTTCTGGGAAGATATTCCAGATATTTTGTGAAGATTTGTGAAGCCACAAGGGTGTTAGTAAACTTCACGTTCTGATGTAGGTGAGGTGAGGAGGTCTGGGGTGCAGGTCTGGTCAGAGTTCATATTTCTCCCAAAGGTCTTCATTACAGGTCGAAGTCAGAGCTCTATAGCAGGAGATCTTCCACTCCAAACCATGCAAAGCATATCTTCATGGAGCTGGCTTTGTGCACAGGGACATTGTCATGCTGGAAAAAGGTTTGGCTTTCATATTTCAAGTGAGGAGAAAATGTCATGCGTCTGCATCCAAAGATGTTGTATAGAATTGTTCGCCTCAAACTTTTCACATGTGGCTGGAAAAATCAATTATTCTAATACTTTTATCTGCCTAGTGTAATTCAATAGATTTCGTCAAAACAGGAAAAATGTGCACTAAGGATAGAAATGTGCACAATAAAAATACATATTTGTGCATATTAATTAGCAACATAAGCATTTAAATCAATTCCAGACCCAAAGCAAAAGATCCTACAGTCCTCTATGGGAGAGTTTTCTTCTCCGAGCAGAGCATTTTTGAACATGTCCAGGGAATTTCTCTAACATGCCCTGCAGTCAGTTCCCAAATGCAGCTTTGTAAGGTTAAGTAAAGAATGAAAAAAAACAAAAAACCCTTTTTTCCTTAAATATTACAAGTCTAACAATCATCGTTGTTCACCAGAGGGAATAAAGACAAATCCCCAGTTGGTTGACCAGATGTTCCAAAGTCAAGCAACAACTGTCTGTGAAACCTGCCATTCCTCAGGAGAGACTCGGAGATCGCATATGCGTCGTCTGTTCTCACCGAAAGCAAAACAAAATTCCAGAATGATGCATATTTATCAGGATGTAGCTGAAACTAAACTAGATGAAACTAAAATTATGTTTGTTGGGGTTTTTAAATCTACTTTAAACAAATTGCAGGTTGTTCAAAATTCAGCTGCGAGGATTTTAACAAAGACCGGGTCTGGTGAGCATATTTTTCCGGTTTTGGAGTCATTGCATTGGCTCCCTGTTAGATTTCTGGATTGATTAAAAGTTTCTTATGATGACCAACAAAACCCTTCATGTTATGTCACCACGTTACTTGTCACACACTGTAACTGTCTACACGCCAAGGCGTGATCTCCATCCCTCTGATTCTGGTCTTTTAGTCAGTCCTCCTACCTGTTTATGTTTTATGGGTGATCAGGCTTTTTCTTCCTGTTCACCAAAACTTTGGAATTCTCTCCGCATTGAGATTATATATATGATAGTGGCTTTTAGTGTTTTCAAATCTGCTCTTAAAACTTTTTTCAGGTGTTTTTTTTTTTTTTTTTTTTTTTTTTGTGATGTATCTGTGATATTTATTTATTTTATTTCTGAATTTCTGAATTTATTTTTATTGTATTTTTATCGTTTTTTATTGCATTTTATGCTTTTATTTTTTTTACTTTTAAAGGTGCTTTATAAATTTTTAATTCTTCTTCTTCTTCTTCTTCTTCTTCTTCTTCTTCTCTTATTATTATTATTATTATTATTATTATTATTATTATTATTATTATTATTATTATTAATCCTGCACAAAAGAGATATAGTAAAAGGAAGGCATAATTAATATATAAAAAAAAATATATATAAAAAAAGAATATATATATATATATACATATATATAAATAATTAATATATAAAAATATATAAAATATAAAAGTTCAGACTAAAATCCTTAAAAAACCCTGAACGTCCATTTGAGCAAGTGTGAAATCAGAACGGATTAACTTCTGTTTATTTGATCAGTCTGTTCCCTTTCATTTGTATTTTTCCAGCTTTTCTTCATAATGTTCCACTTATCAACACAATATGATCCAAATCTGATTCGGAAACTTCTGTGTCATGGAAGCAATGCAGAGAGAACAGCAGATGGAATAGATTAATTAGCCAATGTATGTTTAAGTAGAAAGGTATTTATTTGCGTGAGTGGCCAGGGGCCGGAATTAAGAGACAAAAAAACGAGGGAAAAAAAAGAAAAGGAAAGAAAAAAAAAGGTATGAGTGGGGGTTAGAGAGGGGGGGGGGGGGGGGTTTGCTCATTCTTTTTTGTAATCCTGATGAAACCGGCATTTTCACAAGCAAGGAGCTATCAAGTTGCAACACAAAGTGGTTTCAGGGAATTATAAATAAATAAGGGTAAAACAGGCGATCTGGAGCAGAGGAAAGATTTTTTTTTTTTTGTTTACGGGCTGCTCAAGAGACCTAAAATGGACCCTCCAAATAAATAAATACAACCGCTACAGGAAGTTCAGCTGCTTCCCCTCAGGTCTCGTTTAGTTTTATTAGCTACAGTCCTGCAGAGATACTAAACAATGAGTGGTTCTCCTCCTCCCTGCTGCCTGCCTGCACGTTCTCCGGACCAGCATGGCTGTACTCCACACCGACCACAAAAGCACATAAACGTTCGCTCGGCGAAGGAAGCCTCCCTTCAGGTGCCACTTAAAACACTGGAGACTTACCATGGACCAACTCTTCACAAGTAACTGTTTTTTCACCACAGGGGGTTTATTATGATTTTTAATAGCTCTAATGTTCACCCTAATGACTGGTCCTGTAGCTTGTTTATTAATGCGCAGCCTCCAGAGTGCATTCGAAGGTGGGAGGCCTGAGAGCTGCAGGACAGGTGTGTCCGTGTGTTGTGTCGTTCAAGGAGGGCACTGAGGGAACAGCTTGCTCTCAGCAGGGGTCCTACAGAAGGAGCAGGTGAAAAGCTACCATCACCCCCACCCCCCCTGCACCTCTTTTACAGTGTGTACCTGACACCGCATTCAGAAGGAGGGGCTAGGCAAGGGGGAGCCCTGGCAGCATAGGAAATCAGGCGATAGAGATGAGAGCAAACATGCCATCTGGCCAAGGTTTCAGAGGAAGCAAAGTCAGCAAAGTTTGCAGAAAGCCTGGGCCTCGGAGGTGTTCACTAATAATGATGTCACGCTCCGAAATGCACACGGCTCTCGTAACCCGTTCAGCACGTTCCGGAATTAGCATTTCAATCAGCGCATTATTTATGATACGTTTTTGTTCATGAATAATAAATGCCCTGACATAGAATGGGGGAGTGAAATAATTGCTTAAAAACAAATGATGTATCATCGTTATGGAAATATGATCGAAGAAGAAGAGCCTTTATTTGTAACATACTTTACAGCACATTTGTTTCTTTGCATATCCTACTGATTCTATCCTACTGGTCAGAGCGCAGGGTCAACCATAACACAGAACCCCTGAAGCATATGGGGTCAAGGGCCTTGGGGCCCAAGGGAGGTAGATTGGCAATAAAAGGGCTTGAACCCCTGATTCTCCAATCAGTAACCAAGAGCATTAACCACTGAGCTACCATCCCTCCTGTTTCATTACATTTTGTATTAATCAAATCATTTGCTTAGATCTAATAAGCGCTTCTAAAATTTATAATCGATGTTTTATACGTTCATGAATAAATACCTATCACCATCGAGGCGGAAAAGAATGCAGCTTTGCATTTATCTCAGTTACACTCATGCACCAGCAGGTGGTACCCAATGCCAAAGTTCAAGACCATTTTCCCATAAATCCCTAATCAACTGGCAAAACCTGTGCACGTGGCGAGTGAGAATTCACCAACCTGACATTACTCAGAATTAGTACCAGACAGTCGGCAAATAGGTCACCCAGGGCCGACCAGCTGGAACGGATAGAAGCTCAGACTGTCATTTACAGGCCTACTTAACCTGCCTGGCTCCTTTTTATTGTTCCTTATTGTGTAAGGATCGTTTTCATTCATTTCCACTGGTTCTCCCGACGTTTCCTCCCAGCCGACGTCCTCGCAGTCAGGAAGAAATGTATTGACTGAGAGGCCCGTTCATGCTTGTTTCCCCTCGTACGCCCCCTCCGTCTTCCCTCTTTGCTGGGATATCTAATCTGCTCCATTAATGCTCCCAGTCGACCATCATGGCTGGTCTCCCTCAGCCGGCTCATATTTCAGTCTTTCCTTCCTGTGCTGCACCTGTGCCAATACCTGCGCCATACACACAATCTCCTGCAAACCTAGGAAAAGTGGAAAAATATAGACAACCGCAACTTCTTCACAGTTTTCTTCAATCTTCCATTAGGACAAAGACACTTGTGAAAAGAAAGATTACCTACTTACCAATTACACCACTGAGCTGCAACTGACTTGCTGGATTTGACAAGAAGTGATATAAATGGAAATAGATCAGCTCTGAGTTGCATGGGGAAGCCCACCCAAGCACTGGAAGATGGAAGCAATTAGGAGCTACGTAGGCCCTGTGCTGACTGGAGGATGGCTTAGATCTGCAATGAAGAGGATCCCGACTGGCAGCACTGATTGCAATAGGATGTCTCCACTTATAGAGACAATGGGTTCACCTTCTACCGACCATACTGGAGCTTTCAAGCTCTGGCTGTCGCCCAAGCAGGAAGATCTGTAATCATTATATGACTACTTGCAAGTCCACCATAGCTGGACCCAATAAAAAAAAAAAAAAAAAAGCATAGCCTAAGAGGGGCATGTGAATTATTTATGCACACCTGTCTACCATAAATGCCTACCTGCTGGTTTTCCTACAACAAATATAACACAGTAATTGGAATGTTCTAATATGTGAACAGCAGATGAATTGACGGCTGACAGAGAGATGTTTAAGCAGACAATTAATCAGCATTGTTGCAATTCACGTTCATATGAAGTGATACCTGATGTCGTCAACAGGCCAATTTCAAATAATGCGCTTATGTGCTCCAGAACCTCAACATATTCCGGCTGTATCCCCTTTGCCCTCTAGTACTTCTCATGGACAAGTGTAGAATGAGAGCAGCCAGGCCCTCTGCTTAAGCCTCCCTGCCGGCAACCCGGGCTATTAGATGGCCTATGGGATTCTGGATGTGTCAGGGCTACAGATGTGCTGCCAGCTTTGCCAGGGGTCACCTTGGAGAGGCCTGTGGCAGCTTGTCCCCTGGATACAGCTGGCTCTCCATTTAATCTGCCCAAGAAAGGAAAGCTCGACACCAAGCCAGGGAGGGGAGGCGGCTATAGGAACACTCTGTCTCTTGTGTGTGAAGCAGAGATGACCCAGAATATACAGCCTCTTGACCGATTATACAAGGTTTGATGGAATGCTGTGGCTCTTTTTTAATCTTAGCAAAAATCTGTGTGAGAGCCCCAATGCCGATTTTGAGCGTAGCAACCGAGATGCTGCCCTCTGGAGACGTCTGCGCCAGCTGCTAAGCTCCCCAGCGTCAGGGGTCAGCGGCTCCCCTGTTGCAGGCATGTGTAACATGGCGACAGGGTTCTGTGGGTCACAGTGTGCCCTTTGCCGGACAGGAATAAGTAATGGGGTCTCGCTGCGAAGAAGGCACCGCTCTGAATCAACCTAATTAGAAATGGGTGGAGAGGGCTGCGGAGGATAGGACAAACTGGGGCTTCGAGTTACTACATGCAGCAAGTAAATGATGTGGCTACTAATTCAACGTGGCAGTTGGGAATCTGGGTTGCAACACTGGGCCGCCAAAATATTTGTTTCATCCATTTAGTCGCTGTGTGGTCAGCGGTGAGATGGAACCCTCCGTCAGCACTTCATTTTCGTCTACAGAAAGTTGTTTTTCTGCTTATTTGGGCAGTTATAAACTCAGACGGCTTGCGGTTACATATGATGGCTTACCGTTAGGTGACAGAACATTGTACAGTAAATGGTTGAAGTTTGAATTCCATTGTTTCTAATAATATGAAATGTCATTTTCATATTTTCCAGTACGCGGTATACAATACAATATAAAAGCAGTGAAGTACAGTGGGTACAGTAACAGCACGATACGCTTGAATTCACTAGTGAGCCGAGGCATTTAGGTTCAGCACCAATATGATTCAATTGAATCAATTCAATGATTCATTTCAAATAATTTATATGAAGTGTTCCACAACAAAAGTATCGTTGCATTTACGATTTTTGGCAGATGCCATTACCAAGCGCGACCTACATAAATCTCATTCAATCGGATTCTTATAACTGAGCAGTTATGGGGTTAAGGGCCTTCCTCAGGGGCCCAAGAGTGGCGGCTTAGTGTGGTTGTGATTTAAACTCATGACCATTTTATCCAAAGTCTAATTAACCTAACCACTAATTAACATTAAGTGAGAAAAAAAGAGAAGCTGGTGAGGAAACAACTGTTTAGATAGCATCTAGCATCTAACCAGAAGTGCATAAGAGGCCTATTTACAATAACTAGTAATATGTTAATATGTCAGAATAGCACCAGTTACAAAATTAGTCTCGAAACTTTTTGATACCACCGCGAAAGATGAATATTTATAGGAGCTAAATTTGTTGTGATTATAATCATATTATTGATTATAGGTTTAATTTATCAGTGTATAAGTTTTACTTTGTATTGTTGCATGTTGCCTTTTGCATATTGTGGTGCTTTTGTTGAGATTTGTTGCTGACCTTTTTTGGAAAGGAAAGTATTTCAAAACTTAGGACTTGTTGGTACACGGCAGAGGATCTCTTTCTCTCTCTTAGACACTTGCGTTCGAAACAGGAAGTGTACCTCAAATACTGTGTGCATCCATTTTCAGCAGTTTTTACCATCTTTGCGAATCAGTGCAAGGGTTGTCTGGTTACTCAAACTATACCGGAAACGCTTGTGCACAAATGATTCTACTTCCTGTCTGAAGTATGATGAAACAATTTAAGGCAGTTTTGGGTATTTATAATACTGCACTGGATGACACAAGCTGATCTGTACCGGAAATAGTTCTTTACTAGTGATTCTATTTCTATAAATACACATTTTTGGTGAAGCAGACGTATCTGCACGCAGGCACAGTACAAATAATGTTTCTGGTACTGATCGAGGAGCTTAATGCTGTACATGCAGATGCAGCCATAATAAACGCTGTTAAACCAATATTCTTATTCAAAACACTTTTTTTCTTTTCTTTTTAACCTCTCTTGCTCTTTTACTTTCTCTCTCACACACACACACACACACACACACACAAACACATCCTCAGTATGTCCTGACCTCACAAGCCACCAACAAACAGAAATCATCTAAACGATAATCTCACCTAATCCTCTCGCTGTCTATTAACATATTAAATCACAATCTTAATTTTAACAAATCAGCTATAATTGAGGTCATCGTGCATAATCGTATTTAAAATAAAGACCAGTTAGCAAGTAATACACAGACGAAAAAGAAGAAAAATGACCAAATATGGTCAAGTTATTGCTATAAGCGTTATGTTCGAACAATTCCACATTACTTTCTCTGTTCCCTGTGTCTCTCCCTGTTACTTGTGTACCCATTGAGTTTAACCAGTTTAACAAGCCGTGCAGTCCACAAATAGGGTCCATATTCTACCACGCCTTTTCTTTCTTTCTTTTTTCTTTTTTTAAACGCATTTATGATTTTGACGTGGGGCCCAGAGAGGATTTTTCTTTTCACATCACAGTTAGTGTGGCACCTAAAGAGAAAGCACATGCTCTAGACAGTTAGCAGAGCTAGCCTGTGGGTGTGTGGCGCCTCAGCAAGATCTTGAGAAGGGGCCAAATATGTAAGACATAAAAAGTATAAATCAGCACGTAACCAGTTTGTTGTAAGCCAGCTAACAAGTTCTATTCGTCACGGCTCTCAATAACTCCGGCTCTGATTCAATATTGAGGTTTTTGTGGTTGTTTTATTGACTCGTCTGTGGCATTTTTACATTGAAAAGCCCTTTCTAAATGATTTAAAATGAATACATAGCCTTTAAGCAATTGGGGGTCACAGATTTGCATATTGTATTTTATTACAAAAGAAACAAAAATAAATATACAGTATGTAGGCAAAATTGGGACAACTTACTTTTCCAACGATATGTGTTTCCCACATTTATGGCATTTAGCAGATGCCCTTATCCAGAGTGATTTTCATTCGTCTCATTTTTACAACTGAGCAACAATGGGGTTAAGTGCCTTGCTCAGGGGCCAAGGAGTAACAGCTTGGTGTGGCTAGGATTTGTACTCATGACCTTTCAGATCCAAAGACCAATGCATTAACCACTAAGCTACCACTTCCATGGAGGTTCCTCCCCAGAGCTTCATCCCCTAGTGGTTCTTTTCCAATCTGTTACTACAAAGTTTGAGGCACACAGCTGTTTAGGATGGTTTTGGAATCCGGTAGCACTGAATTTTCCTCACTTGAAGTAGGAGACCAAAATTGTTCCAGGATGATAATGCCCCTGTGCACAAAGCTAGTTCTATGAAGATATGCCTTGCACGGGTTGGAGTGGAAAACCTCCTGCTATAGAGCTCTGACCTCAATCCTTGGAGTTGGGTGAATTGGAAAACTGAATACAGTGGAATGAATGTGAATGCTTACTGCACCCCAGGCCTCCTCACCCCACCTCACCTACATCAGTACCTGACTTTACTACCAACCTTATGGCTAAAATTCTACAAATCTCCAAAAAATCTAGTGGAACATCTTTCCAGAAGATTGAAGGCTCTTATAACAGGAAATGGGACAAAGAGTGGCTCGAATGTAAAAACAAAAAAATAAAAATGGGCAGATTATGGGCAGGTATCCATATAGAATATCCTGATATAATTTTAGTCAGAAAATGACAGTAACCTTCCACTTGGACAGACAGCACAGCTACCTAGTTAAAAAAACGTATTTCAGTCTACCACTGTAATATTAAATACTTTACTCAGTTTATACTCAGCATTGCAATCAAACACTCCAATCTCTAAATAACTCTCGCTCACTCTTTCTTTCTCTTCATCGAGTTAAACTCTTGAGGTACCAGTGACTAGAGAATCTGGCACTTTCTTCTCCTTGGATCTGCGTGTTTCATCCTGACGCCCTACCTCTTGATCTCATCCATTCGAGACCCTCTGTAGCTGATTTTATTGCTTATTAATAGACACATTTACAGTGATAAAACTCTAATGAATGGACATCCGTTGTCAAGGATGAGTTCCCTTTTGAGTCTCAGGGAGTTTTTCTTGCCACAGTCACCATTGGCTCGTTCATTAGGGATAAACTTATAATTATAAGGAATAAACTTAGACATTCTTTTATCTCTGTAAAGCTGCTTTGAGACAATGTTAAGCGCTCTACAAATAAAAATGAATTGAACTGAATTTGAATTAACATGTGGACAACCGAAATAACAATTAAAATAACAAGGTCAAGGCTTTAAACCTAACATACAGGCCACTCCTGATAGTCAAATAACCTGTAGAAATGATTGATATACAGACTTTTTTTTTTTGCTCAAATGAACTGTTTGTACTTGGGGTGTTCAACATGTTCGACATACTCTCGTGATACATTTATACACTTATCCCAGTGTTGAACTAACGTCTGAAAAAATCCAGCATAAAAAGATTTGTCAGTCCTCCTGAACCATCCTAGGACCTAGGACATCAACATCGTACTGCGCTCAAAGTCTTCTGTAGATTGCTGTGGGTTTTACGAATTAGTGTGTAAGAAACTTCAGCACCACACGCTGTTCAATGTACACACTAGAACTGTTGTCTGCCATCTTGATCAATTGTCTCTGGACCGGACCACAACATGTGCTAGTAATAAGACACACTAGCCATTAGTGTAGTACCGCCATGCTAGCGCCCATTTTTTATCACCTGTCGCTGTTTGACTTGAACGGCCTTTGTACATATAGTGTTAAAAACTGTCCCTCAGACTGAAAAATGGTCCTGCACTGCAAAGGACATCCTTGGTAAGAACCTGTGAAAGACTTAACTCAACGTAGGACTGGATCGAATATGTAAAAAAAAAAAAAATCCAAAATCGCTAAAAGTTTGCAGATTATTTTGAGAGCTATTTTGAAGCAGGTGAGTGTGGACTGGAGGAGTTAATAGCACTGGCCAAGTTCCAGTGATAGCAGCAAAGCCCAACACCCACAAACACACACCACACATATACCCCTCCTGCCTCCCCATCATCGGCGACTGACACCTTTTTTTTTGGCAGCGGAGTGGCGGGTGGCTCATGACCAAGAGGGCTATGTAGAAAAAAAGGATCACTTCTCACCAGCACCACCACCACAATCCCCCCAAACACACACACACACAAATTCACACAGACAAATACACTCCTCCAAATACCAGATGGTGTTTTTGGAATCTGTTTCCATTTTTTCCACGTCTATTAAAAAAATGACAACTCCCAAGGAACACACATTATGCATACTTGCATACAAATTCACACACCTCATTTAAAACACCGAATGCACGAGGAATATCAACTGAGACGTGACAGCCAATACTTTACAAACAAACAATGATGATTGTGGATCGGAAAAGGAGGAAAGAGAAGCAAGGAAAAAAAAAAAAAAGAATCAAGCACGGAACCAAACTGTGTGGATCATGCAGTGCTGTGTCCATAACTGTCTGAAGAAGCTGCCATGGGTGGCATCGTGCCCTGGCATGGAACGAGAGCCGTGCTATAGTGGCACTTCTGATTTTTGCAGCTTTGAATTTTGGGTAGCAAAATCTATATAGTAGCAAAAAGTCTTCCAGCTTCACTCAACTTGAGCAAAGATTGAGCAAGAACGCGTGTGGACGTACCATCGAGCATGGTTTCAGCTGTGAAACTCTAAATTCGATGGAGGTTTGACATCGCGCCACGTTATTATTGCCGAGCTCAGACAACGAATCTCTCTCTCATAATCTCTCTATCACAAACAGCATCCTCACTTTCATTGTTCCAAACAAGACAAGCCATAGAGAGCACCAGGCCGAGCCCAAAGAACCAGCTGTCTTGGCCAGTAGCCATGTTTCTCTGGGGAGATATGGGAAAAAACCTGAAGAAAGCCGGATAGAGAAGGAAGATAGAGCTGGAGAATCGGTGAACAAGGGGTGGAGGTGGGGGGGGGGGGGTCTCCTGCTGAGAGCGCCGTTCCTTACAGAGCCATGCCAGTAATAGAAAAAGGTCCTTTTTTTTCACACGGTGACCTCTGACCTGCTCCAAACAGCAAGGATTTCACACGCATCTCTTCCACACAATTGATCCCTTCATACCGCAGCGCAGACACACAGTGCTGTTTAGGTGGCAGAAGGTAGAAATGCCACAGAGGGAAACGGACAGACATCGAAAAACTATGGTCTTAGACTGATTTTCTTCAAACTTGTGAAATTTACATGGGAATTGATTATTTACATATAAAAATTTACTCAACAAAACTCTTTTTTTAATCTTTACTGCATCATCATCATCATCATATATATATATATATATAAACGCTGATCTTTCTGATCAGAAGTCCAACATCTTACCACTACTTTACATACAATATGTGACATTACACTACAGGCTGACTGTTGGTTTACATATATATATATATATTGTATATACAATGCAGAGGTACACAGTCTTAAGATGTACGTTAAATATACAGTGATGCAGTGTTTAAAATATCAACAGTTGCAATGATGACCAATTAAAATCACATTACATCTCTTTCAGTTTGCTAAAAAATTTTATTGAGTAAAACATGGATGAAAACAGTCATTACAGTGGTTCAAACTATGAATCATTACCATAATTCGGCAAAGGTTTGCCAAGACTTTATGGTTCAACTGGAAGAATAAAACTTCAATTATGTCTAAAAATAAATATATTATAAATTGTTTATCAGCAATTAAAACAGCACCAAGAATAAAACAGGAGTGTATTCTGCATCAGAAATCTTCAGCATTATTTATTTACATTTTTAGCATGATCCAGACTGATAGAAAGACTTTTACTTCAGCAGATCATCTCAACATGCATCTGAAGTTTGGATCTGAATTATACTTCAATTATAGAGTCTTGAAGCAAGATTTAACAACTGTGCATTTTTATTTAAAGTCTATATTCCAAATCAAGTACTTTGCCCCGGGAAAAAAAAAAGGTAAAAGACGACTACTATAAGTTTGGAGTTAACATCTTGAATGGACTCCAAATTTTGTCATCCTCACATCCTCTGTGTGGTTTTTTTTTTAACCACGGACGAGAAGTCCAAATCTGATTTCGGTTCCTTCGAATGATCTTGTTCACGAGCCAACGTGATAATGTGCCAAATAAGACGTGCTTCGCGGCACAATTAAATTCGGCCTCATCAATATTCTCCTGGAATATACGGGAAAATATTCATTTGTATGGTGACTGTTTCCCTCTAAGCGCAGATATATATCATAAGAGTAAATGGGCAAAAAAACACCCTCAGGCGCCACTTTCTCCGAAAGACGTTAAACGTACGAACAGATATTAGATAAGCTTTTGCTTAAAGAATTTCTCAGAAAGAGAATGACCAACATATGGGCTGATAAAATAGAGAATATTTAAAGTGCGAGGGCTATTAAGTTTCTCTTTATGAGATTATGACACTCCATGGCGTGGATTGGATAGAGTATGATCATTAGGATGTTGGAAAGAAGCATAACAAGCAGCATTCATTACCAGACAAGACAGACAGACAGACAGACAGACAGACAGACAGACAGACAGACAGACAGA
>JAAIIK010000451.1:2280729-2298629 GCA_014706435.1 Silurus glanis | reverse complement strand
ACCTTTTTTCCATCCTTTGTCGGTTTGATTGTACAGTAAAAAAAAAAAAAAAAAAAACAATCTGCTGGTGTTTTTTTACACAATATTTATAATCATTTAATTAATATGGGACATGGATTTGGGACTCATCGTGGATGCAACTTTCTAATATAAAATTTGAACATACATTTAATAACGATTACTTCATACACATCATTTTCATTCAAATCGAATAAAATAAGCGAAATCTTTTAATACCCAGAGTAACTGTTACGTGAAAACGGAGATTAGAGGTCTTTGCTCATAGGCTCGCATTCCCGCACTGCCGGTGTCCGGCTCTGGCCCCGAAGCAAGCCACAAAGGATCATTTCTGTGCAGGAAAGCCTCTGTTTCACACAAAAACCTCCACCAAATAAAAACTAAACCTTCTAAGCAGAGATCACAGTGTCACATTTTCTCATTCCCAAATACACACAGTGGTTAAAAAAAAGAGCTGAGCTGCGGTTTCTCCCCATGCCCCAGCACCCCACATGTATTCATGAGGCAGAGCCGCTATGGAGCGAGAAGCCCAGATCCCGGATCGAGCAGGATCGCGGGGGAAGAATGAGTAAGGGGGAGTTCTGGAGTTCATAACCCCTTTGTCAGAGGAATAATAAAGCTATTGTTTTCTTACAACATAACCACTTTTTTTTAAAGCCACCAAAGAAAAAAAGTTCTAGCCATTCCAAGTAATAATGATAATAATATTAATAATAATAATTACGGTAAAATAGATGACATCAATAAAGATAATGGCACTCGGATTAGAAATCATCATGCCTGAGTTTTTTTCTCTTTTTTTTTTTTTATAGCTTCTTTCATCCATCCCATCAGAGCTCGTATCTGCCAGCCACAATGGACTATTGTAACCAGCCCTTCCTCGTTTCAGTGCAAAATCTGCTCGACACTACTCTTCTCTTCTCTTTTTTTCTTTTTTTTTCCCTCCTCTCTACCACTCTCCCACTTTCACCTCTCCTCAGTTCTACCGAAAAGACAAGCATGTCAAAGGTTGTCTGGCCCCACTGCCCACGACAAGCAAGTCAATCAGCCCGACTCGTCGCGGCGCACTTCGGGAGGGTTTTTTTTTTCCCTCCCTTTTCTTCTTTTAATTGCAGAAGCGGAGCGTCAAAGCTTGGAGCAGCACCCCACCGCAGGTCCACGCGCCACGCTGATCGATCGCGCACCCACATCGACTCGGCGTAAACAAGGGATCAGGGCGAATCCGTGCAGCTTTTTTTCCCCCCCCTTCTTGATAGGAGGTATATCATGTGGAACTTTTGGTGTATCGAGTTAAAGAAGAAGAAAGAAAGGAAGAAAGGAATACGGAGCCACCATGGGAGCAGTTTCCTCACGTGGACTTACTGAGAGCGAGAAAAGTTGAGAAAAGCGAGAAAAAGTGGAGACGTGTGCACAAGTGCTAAAAACTGCCTTGCCGTGACGAGGAGCTCTTCTTCTTAGATTAAAGGAAATGAAGAAGTTTAGAAAGAGCAGGGACGAACAAACTTCACGCACAGTTTCATCCTCAGATCTGCAACTCGTGGACAACAACATTAAAGAGGATGAAAGTCTCAGGACCGAGAGCGCTCTACACTGTTATCTGAATGTAAGACAAGCAAACAGCAATGCAAAAAAAAACAAAGCACTCATTACAAGCAAATGGATGTGAAGCAGAAAAGGAATTTCCATTAAACAATGATGTTTTTGTGTCTTTCTTCTGAAAAAAAAAAGGGAGGGAAGTTTTTTTCCTTTCAAAAACAGGAGAAAGAAGAAAGAGGAAAAAAAAAAAACTGCATTGGCTCCTGCCAACTTACCATCCACCAAGTCCTGGCTGAGATGTCGTAGCAGAGCTGCCATTTGATGGAGCCTTCTGAGGTTTTAGCTGCCATTACGCTGTCAGCAAGCTTCATCTGATGCTCGTGCACACACCGGAGATAAGACAACTAATTGAGAAAACATTTGCACTGGCATGTTGGGCAACATGTAGCCCGCTCCATACCATATGGAATCATGGGTAAAAAAAAAAAAAAAAAAAACCCTGACAATGAACCAATCTCGCGCAGACCCCGTGGCAAGGTGAGCGGCAGTCATCTGCTCACAGAGCGAGCCGTCCTAAAAAAAAAAAAAAAAACAGAATGACGAGCCTCCATCACTGACTGCCTGAGGTCCCTGGTCTTTTTTTTTTCTCTTCTTTAATTAGGAACGTTGCTTTATTGACATTATCACTCTCATCGCCGCCACTATTTGGTCTGCACAAGTTCTTCTTTTTTTTTTTTCCTCCTTCTTTCAACTGTTTTTTTTTTTTTTTTTTCGGAGGAGTGGAGCGATTTAATAGGACAGAGTCAGGGAGTCAGGTAGAGGGAGTGAGGGCAGAGGACTAAAGCGCCACAGGCTATTAGCCTGAAATTTTCAACTGGACAGATGGAACTGCTTAAAGATTATCATGCAATGTTTTGTTTTGGAGCTTTTTCTTCCCCCCCTGTTCACATTCTTCCTTCTGGCAAGAGTCTATTTTCTAACAAATTTACTTACAATGCTGAGGAAATGCACATATAGTAAAAAAAAAAAAAATGTCATGCATGTTCATTTTCAGATCTTGTAATAGATCAAACCAGAAGAAAAAAAAAGCAGCATGAGATAATTATTAACTTTTCCTAGCCGCTTTTTATAATGTAAACTACAGTAAGCGGCAGATTTCCTCCCGAGGACAATTTATTAACGCGACAACTTAGCGAAGTTAAACTAAATGAAATATATTTGTATCTGTCACAGAAGGTGAAGGTAAAAACATGACACATCGTTGTAGATCGGTGTTACAGCTGCGACAGCATTTTCCAACATGAATATATATTTTGGAATATTTCATTTCTCAGTAGGCTCAAGTCTCAAGTGCACTCATCGGGCAGGAGATTATGAGTGCCGTGGTCAAGCCTGGTGCAGCTCAGGTTGCTGAGCGAGGGGAATACCTGAGCCAGGGGCAGGACAGAGAGCTCCAGCATCAAACAGTTCTCCTATTGTGACCTAGCCTGAGGAATGTGATTCGGGCCGAGATACAGAGAGACCTGTTCTCCGGTACGTTCACAGAGTACAAGGCAGCCTTCGTGTGTTTTGTACACAAGTTCTTAGGGTAGTATTCTGCCACAAAAAAACTAAAAAGAAAAAAAAAGTGCAACATCTTGTACAATTAATACATTTGCATACAATTTTAAATACATTTTGCACACTACAGATGATTAAATACTTTATATTCGGTGTAATTATTAATATTACAATTTCAATGCAGAAGTAAAAAAAAAAAAAAAAAAAAAAAAAAAGACTGACTACAAAATGAATGATGTCATAATAATGTTTTGACATCATTTCATGATGGTACATGATTAGACTGTTTCAATAAATGATCCGCTAGAAATAAAAGTCGAACAAAGTTTTTAAAATGCGATTGAACGCAAAACATTTTTTCACAATGCAAGTATTTTTTCCCGCTCACAACATGGTTTGTTAAAGCATTTAAGTGTAGAAAACCTAAATGTAGGAAACCTCATCAGACTTTGTTAGAAATAAGCCGAGAACCCAGGAGCAAGTGTTTATACCTTAAAGCCTCGTATTTCAGAGTTAGAGACGTGCTAATAGTGGACAATGATAAATAAGTCAAACGAGATCAGGACGATCTCTGATTGGAATATAAAAGCTATGAGATATAGAATGAGAATACTTTACTGCAAACGTTTTGGTTTTTTTTTTCATAAGGTCCACAGGTTCTACAAATACACAAAAACACCATTTACTGGACTAACCAAGCACACATATCTAATTATAAGCATATTGCAACAGAACTGACTATTAACCACCATAAAGACAGATTTCGAGTCATGGTTGGGGTTGTGGATGCTGTAAATCCATTTTAAAAAGAACAATTCTATTTAATGAAAAAAAAAAAAAAAAGTGCATAATTCCCGGGAATCATAAAACCTTGCATAGAATTCACCTACATCTTCCAGTTCAGAGCAGAACACCAAGACTTCCTGAAGTACCTTCTTCCTGAAGTTTTTCTAATGTCTAAAGTTCCTTCATGACCCAGTAGAAGGCACTCTCGCACCAGTTTCATTTGCTGCGCTTCCAGTTTCAGGTAAAAACAAAAAAAACAAAAAAAACGATGCTTATCGAGGGTCCATCAGCTCACCTTTTCTTTCTCCTGTCATGCTGAAAATCTTCTCGGAAATGTTTGTTGTCCGCGCCACATATATATTCATCATAATAAAACTATTTGCAGCAACAGCAACAATGTTCTCGAAACGCTAAACTAGCTCAATTTACCGTGGAAAAATACAATTTGATATGAAAAATGTAGCTGTAATGAATCCGTACGAAGCAGGCTGATGAAATCGAGCTCGGCAAATTGGACGGGTTTTTGGATTTAGTCCTAAAATCCGTATCTAACCCAAATGCGTGTTAGTTCCTATGATTCCTAACGCTAAATTTAGAACGGAAATCCGAATGAAAAGTCCTCAAAAACTCAATTCATTTTCATTTGTATTGCACTTTTAACAATGAACGTTGTCTCAAAGCAGCTTTACACAGATAATGTGGTGATAAAAAAATGAAGATGTTCTTTATCAGTGTAAGTTTGTCCCTGATGAGCGAGTCAGTGGCGACTGTGGTGAAGGAAAAACTCCCTGAGACGGCATAAGGGAGAAACCTTGAGAGGAACCAGACTCAAGAGGGAAACCCGTCCTCGTCTGGGTTGCACCGGATGTCCATTTATAAAAACGTCGTCACATCCGTTTTCTTTTCTTGTTTTCTGGCACTATGGTACCTTCTCCGCAGGGAAGCATGGTGCCAGTCGCCTCGGTCAAAACCACAATCGAATTTTTCCGACTCAGCACATATTTTTAGTTCATACATATACGTAAAAAAGTGGGAAACATCCATACAATAAAACAATGATCTTTGGTTGAATTGCATTGACAAAGGACGAGTCACATGACTGCGTGATTCCAGTAACAAGCAAATAGATATGCATAAAAAAATAAGGAAAGAACAAGCTGACATCTATTGGCATTTACAAAAAAAAAAAAGCAGTTTACCTCCATGAATTGTTGGCAGATGCCATTTGTTACAGATGATTAAACTGTGCAGGGGAAGTGCGTGCGGTGAAATAAACGCCTTCATCATTTGCCCTCGTGTCAACATCTATATTACACGAGGTATGAATGTTACTTAAACAACGTCTTCAGACCGTGAAGTGCAAGAATCCGTCCAGTGTCTGTCAGGCTTCTGAGACGTTAATGAGCCATGGGCAGCCATTATTCCGATGTGAACATTTGGGTGAATTGCAACAATCACATAAACAGCGATCTTTTCACGGTTGGGTAATTTGCTTTCGCGCAGACACGAGAATCTCCCTTGGATGTGTTGTTTTTTGTTGTTGTTGTTGTTGTTGTTGTTTGGAGAAAATGCGGAGTAAAGACAAAAAAAAAAAAAAAAAGGTAATGGGGACCTGCTGCAAGTGTGCTCCTGCGATTAGAAACACACGATGCGGCTTTAGAGTGTTACGAAATCGTTCAATTTGCCCGAGGAAACTGTTCACAATAACAAGCCCATTGTTTTCAAAAAAATAAGCAAAAGAAAAAGCCTGCCTGGAATAGAGCGGAATAAAATCCAGAGTAATCTTCGCTTTATCCTAGTAAATGGGTAAATCGAGAAAAATGAACCTTAATGCATAAATCACTCTAAATGCAGCGTATGCGAAATTTCATTTGTCATAAAGTGCCGTCAAACTTGATTAAATCAATTCAGCCTGAAATGTGCAGATGATGTACCAATGAGGGTTCTGATTGAAAAAGACGATCAATCTGTTTTTTCTTGCGATAGATAACTGTGGATGTGTGTGTGTGTGTGTGTGTGTGTGTGTGTGTGTGTGTCACTACATTGAATGGTGGGTCTGTCTGGGTAGTGCCAGCAGGCAGCAGTCTTACAGCGAGAGGCTGGCAGAGATAAGGTAGAGAGGAAGAAGAGCAAAGAGAAGAGGTTTGAGCCCTGGCCATAAGTACCATCTGCTCTCGCTGCACAGACTTTGCCAAGGCTTGCACAAATTTTACTCTTTTACCAGGGACGGTTTGGGTGAGGACGCAACACACTCATTACCCTTGGACTCCAGTAAATTCGAGGGTGTTGATAAATGTCCTCAAAAGCATACTGTTTTCTTAATTATGTTTGACACGTAAATAAAACTCCGAAACAATTACCCTGGCAACAGCAGATTAATAACAGGTTGGCAGATAACCTCGTTCAGGACATCCCTGCCTGTCCTTCAAAGCTTTTCTTTATACTCGATGACCTTTAAAGGAAAATTAATGGATCATTAGAAATCATTTAGCAGCTTTCCAAAGATGATCACGTAGTCTGGAGGAAGTAACAGAAAACCTTTCTTTTTCACGCGAGCATGAAAATGAGATGCGTGGTTTTTCAGAAAGAAAAAAAAAGCCCTGTAGATATTTAGAATGGCAGCCAAATGCCACTGAGGTATGCCAAATGCCACAGTGTTACATCCCCTCCCACCCCTTTCCCCCCTCAAAAAATAAGATGTGATGCCATTCTAAAATGTATGGTGTTAGACAGTTTTGTAGCACGTAACCCTGAGATTTGCCGCCTGCACTGCTGTCCATCTTGGCACATCAGAGTAAATCAGAGAGAACGGCAAGGAGCGGTGGCCAAATCTGTCACACTGATGTCCTGTGTCGGCCAGAAGCGTCCCACACACTGTTCCCTTGACCTTCACCGCACTAAACACTAGCCCACCACTTCTCTCTATCTTACTTCCACCCATCTGCCCCTTAGCATGCCGTACTTCACACCTTTAATATTCAACAAAAAGCCTGACGTCCCAGTAGGATTAATGAAAGTATAATTAAATCCAGAATAATATTGCATACATTATGATACAAATCAAGGAAGTCAGCAGGTTGACTGCAGACTACACAGGATATACTGTACTGTCTACATATCAATACATATATATATATATATACACACATTTTTTTTTTTCAGTTAACTACATTTATGAGACCAAAATATACATTATTATTATTATTATTATTATTATTATTATTATTATTATTATTATATTATTCCTAAATTGTCAAATTAAATAGAATATTAATATTAGTCAACTATGTAAAATCTTTATTGCATTTTCTTTTTTATTCCAAATTAATCCAATTTTTATTGGGTGACAATCAAATTTTGTGCTTAATCATATTTTTTCCAAAAAATCTAAAAGTCTAAAATTAACCCCCTTTTTTAAAGAAAATGTTGAAACAGTTAAATACATTATTTATAATGTATTATTTCACTTTGTAGGCTCCTGCTTTCATTTTACAGTGTCTACATGTAAAGCCTGGCTGTTACAGTACTAAAATAAAACAGTAAAAAATAAGCGCGAAATTATGCACAGTGACTGTTAGGAAGCATCTTGTATAAAAGAGTATAGTACGCAGTCAATATTCCATGCTATGATGCAAAATTATTCATCATGAGTGGTTAAGGAGGATTAGGACCTAATCAAATTAATTCATTTGCATTTTAATTTTCTATATGCTGATTTGAGCAGAATCATCACTGTATATATTCAGATAATTAGTTTCATTGTTGACATGGATTTATAATAATAAAACATCGTGTTAGGGCTGTGTGAAAATATTACAGGACTTTTGCTAGGTTATTCATTGTGAAAAATATTTAGAAATACTAATAATGTGGTAAATGTAAATATATGTCAATTATAATACAGAAATTAATAAATGAAATACTTATCATTTAATTGCTCTTACCTTTACTGCCAACTTTATAGTTGGTACAGTCACTGATGCAACAATGACATTATACTGATATACAAAAGTTTTAAAACAGTTCACATTCCTGCATGTTTTTATTTGAACATATGCCGTCCAAAACTAGTGATTTGCCTAAAATGGTACAAAGATAAATAGTAACTTCCAGAAGAAAATTCAGGGAAGAAGTAATGGATTAACAACTTACAGCTGCTCTGCAGCAATGGAACTAAATGAAGCCTTGAACGATGATGCTAACAATTCCCACAGGTGTCTTAACTTTTCTTGATTACTTACAAACTCTCTGTCTGTGTGTGTTCCAGTGTTGGAACAGACTGTGTTAAAAGTGTAAATCTTACCTTTAGACAAAATGGCAAAAGAAAGTCAAGATGTCAGTGGCTACATTTTCTTACACATCAAAATGCACTTGTAAACTGGAGGAAATTTTCACAGGAAGAGATCAGAATCAAAGCCACAACAGAATCAGAAGAAAAAAAGCGTCAACAGCTTCACAGGAAAACAGCTTCAAGCACTGTTTAACACTGGTCAAAGTGTTTCACTTTCAACTGTACGAGATGAAGAGTTGACAGGACGAGTGACAAAAAGAAAGGCAATGATCAGATGGAAACATTGGAAGGTCTTGATGCAACAAAATCTTTAATTTTCGGTTTATCACGCAGGGTTTTCGTAAGTCATCGAAAGGATGGATCCTGATGCGTGACATCAACTGTTCAACATGGAAGAGGAAACGTGATGGTCTGGGGCTCGCCCAGAGTCGAAGACTTACCCAGAGCGAGTGTCCAAACCAAAACTACTACCACAGCATCTTATAGCACAATGCATTACCCTCTGGTATACACCTAAATGATTGGGGTTTATTCTATAGCAAGATAATAACCCAAAACATACCTCCAGGCTGTGTCAGAACAACAATCTGTGAAAAGAACAAGATGATAGGCTTTAAATCATGGAAAGGCCAGGACAGTCTCCAGACTTAAACCCCATTGAACTGGACAGAAGGGTGAAAGCAAAGAAATCTACACGTGCAACACATTTGTGGGAAAAATACAAGAACAATACTTGGTTTATGTTGTAGAAAGAATGCTACGTGAATGCTAAGATGTTTTAAACTGCGTTGATTTGAATAAAACCTGGAAAAATAGAGGAGTTCTCTGTAATACAGGATACATTACATAAAAAACAGACTAAAGACATCATGGAAACTGTAGTTTAGTAATGAAAAGAGCTTTTTGTACAAAATTTCCATTTCTCTCATTTTATTCACAAAACAGCCAGCCAGTTTTATCAATAGATAAAAGACTCTCAGGAGTACTGAATCAGTCTAACACTATTTTATAGAATTTTCATTAGACAGTTAATGTCCTACGTCTGATAGAAGAGACAAAGTTGACTATAATAGAATAGCCTTTATTTGTCACATATATATTACAGCACAGTGAAATTCGTTCTTCGCGTATCCCAGTTTGCTCAGAAGCTGGGGTCAGAGTGCAGGGTCAGCCATGATACCCCCTGGAGCACAGAGGGTTAAGGGCCTTGCTCAAGGGCCCAAGAGTGGCAGCTTGGTGATACCGGGGATTGAACCCCTGACCTTCCGATCAGTAATTCAGCGCCTTAACCACTGATCTACCACTCCCCCCTTTGATACCCAAACTTCTGAATGGACAAGGATAATATGAAGTTGTCTCTTTGTTTGGAATAAGACCGAAGCCGTGGTTCATTCTTGTAAAATTAGTCTGTAGTGGGATGAAAATAAAATCAGCCAAAATCAGTTGAACAAGTCAAATCCATTTTGTCAAGAAGATTCCTTTGAAAGTCGAGATAAATGAGAGAAAGGGAAAATTCATGAGATGGAGGGATACCAATGACCATTAAATGACCAATGACCCATTAAAACTATACATTATAGAAATATTGACACTGATTTCTATATTATTAATTGATCTTAATTTATAGGAACAATATCACAGGAAACTGTACATGACAGGAAATTGAAAAAAACGTAAGGTTTCTCGCGCCGTCCTTTGGCACTACAGCAGTTCTGATTTGAGTTCACCAAAAGCAATGTTTCCGCAGCCGCATTTGTGTATCGCTGCTTAACATAATTAATTTAATCTGCCTACAGTAAGGCTCAGTGCTCTCATGCCTTCTGCCACCGTTAATCACATCCTTGTGTTAACTGTGTTAATGATAATGGCTGGGCTGAATAGTAATACAGTGTACACTACAATCAGAAAAATATCACTTTTTATATTTTAACCAACAGTTGCTTTTGTCTATTTTAAATGTGCGAATATATATAAAAAATTACATAATATATTATTTAAAATGTTTAATACAAATGCGATTCGCATCTCAATGCATAGCCAACAATACAATACATTAAAGATACATATGAAGCAGATAGTTCACTTTTATTTCTTTTGTTTAGACAGACAACAAATCATCAATTCAATTAAGGGTGCTGAGAGAAAGCGATTGAGAAACAGTTTTTGGCAAAGAGAAATCAATCTACATATCAAATGTTGGTCACAAATTATTGGTCAATTTCTAAATAATAAAGGTATAGGGCATCTACTAATAATTATATATAAATTAATCATTTTTAGCGATGCAAATGTGTTAAAAACGATGCATCGTGATACAAATGCCAACTTGTATCCAATTGTTAACTTGCCAATGCACTGATGCAGATCTGCGATTTTTTTCCATCCCTAATACAAATATATTATGAAATCGCTATCCATAAAAAGAGCTTTTTTTAATCAATCATGTCACGTTTAGCTCTATTTGTAGGGATTTTGTCTTTAATTGGACAGACCTTTTTTTTTTTAATTTAAAAAAAAAACCAGACAACAATGGAAACATATGTTCGACAAAACCCTAGCAGATGTCGATCTCAGGGCTAAAGCTTAAAACCCTGTGCAAGCATGCGAACATCAGCAAGTCCTTTGTGTTAGACAATCAATATGTCTGTCGTGCTTCAGGCATGTTGCATTTGTGCAAAATTTCGATAGTCAACAGACATTCTGAATTGGATACGATGCTAATCTGCGTTTGATTTGACGGTGTACAGGATAGTATTGCCTGTGATCGTTCCCAACCAATCGTAATTAGGTCCATATCAACTCATATTACGTTCAATATATCAAAATGCTCTGGGAATATAAAAAAAACAAAACAAATACTATTGTAATTTGAACCATTTGCTGGATAATCCCTGTTTTCAATATTGCTATATTGAAGAATACAGAAATGAAGAAAAGCGTTTTTTTTTTTTTTTTAGAAACAAAGTGATGATTGTATCCATTCCACATCCATGCATATAAATAACTGCGGGATAGAGCAAGAGCAAAAGCCAGAAACAGAATATGCTATCATTGCCATCTGCAGCACACCCTGTGCTTGGCAGCCCTGTCTATACACTCCCTTTCCCAGTAAGTGCAGATTAACAGACAAGCAGTGCAGTCTGGCAGTCACGCTGGCCCGGTCCAGCCCTCGCTTCTGTTCTGAGAAAGCAGCTTTTCCGATGTGACATATTTCACCTAAATCACACGTTCCCACTGTAATAGCTGCCATTTTTCTCACAAGCACATGCCCCGAGACCAAAATGGCCAGCTTTATTCCCACAACACATCACTGTGTTTTTCTGATATTTTTAATATTTCCCCAGTCTAAAGATCATTCACAGATGAATCATTCATACATCATTTTAAAAGTAGCGATGAGACTGGGTTGGGCAATATTGTTATTACTTTATATTAGGAATGTGCATCTTCATAAGTGACGCAGATGCGATTCATACCAAATGATAAGATACATTAAAAATACATATGAAGCAGCTACCGATGCGATTCACCAATATTACGATGCAGTGCGATCCGATTCGACTCAACACAATGCGATTCAACGCAATAGAACGCAAAGAAATATCATGCTCTGCAATTCAGTAGGGTGCAAATAGCTCACTTTTATTTCTTTGGTTCAGACAGACAGCAAATCATCAATTCACTAAGGTGGCATCTGACTTCTAACGCATGGCCCCTTTTCAAACACAGGCCTTTGTAGTGCGGAGCAAAAAAGAGAAGAGATCAAATAAAACCAGACGTTCTTTTCCTGTTCTGTGTGCAGGAAACTCTCAGACTCTCAGGACACGCCTCTGCCTCAGTATGTTGTGACTCATATTCACGTAGTAGCAGTCTTGCTAAACAAAGGCGCTTAAGAAACTGTTTAGCGAGGATGAAACAGGCAGATCTAAAGAAGAGAAAGGGGCAGGAACACTGGTCAGTAGTACCTCAGGGAGCATTTTTAACTCAGATAAACAAATATGGATTATATATTGTGTATAATATAACGATTATAGTGCAAAATGTCTTGCATTCAAGATGGCGGCGCAGCAGTAGCTCGCCGCTCCGGACCCAAAATGGTGCTACTTTCACTTCGTAGCCCGCCTTACGCAACATATGGACATTGGAGCAACTGGTGTCCCTGTGTACCACCGCCGAACACTCAAGGAACTCAGAAACAACCCCAACAACACAATAAACGATGATCTGCGGCAGAAGCTACACGACCTCGGCGTGCTTCGAAAACCAGTCCTCCAGACCTCGGCGTCACCTGCGGCGGATGGATGGAGGGGGGGGGAATCGAAAGCACTGCGCGAGGAAGCGGAAGCGCGGAAAGCGAGCGGGGGCTAGTGCTAGGCTAAAAGCTAACCCTAGCCGGCCTGCTCTACCATCTCTACTGCTGGCAAATGTCTGCTCCCTGGACAACAAATTGGACTACATCAGACTCTAAAAAGCTGCTCGGCATGAGTACAGACACTGCTGTTTCTTCATGTTCACTGAGACGTGGCTGAGCGACAGAGTTCTGGACGCCGCCATTCAGCTGGACGGGCTAGCCGCGTTTCGTGCTGACAGCAGCTCTGAGCGGTAAGACTCGCAGCGGCGGTCTGTGTGTTTACATCAACACGGAATGGTGTAAGAACTCTGTCCTCGTTTACAACTACTGCTCATCGCTGTTGGAGTTTATGGTTGTAAGATGTAGACCTTTTTATTTACCCCGGGAATTCATCACCGCTATTGTGCTCGGAGTGTACATACCACCTAGCGCTAATGCTAAGGAAGCGCTCAGCATACATTAGTGAACTACAAAACACACACCCTAACGGATTGTTTATTGTCGCCGGAGATTTCAGCCATGCAAATCTCAGGACTGTGCTTCCGAAATTTCATCAGAATGTGGACTTTGCAACCAGAGGAGAAAACACGCTGGATGTTGTTTACACAAACATCTGGGGTGCATACCGGGCAAAGCCCCGCCCCCACCTCAGCTACTCAGACCACATCTCTGTTATGCTGATCTCAGAACTCAGCAGGTGTTCAAGACCAGCTCGAAAGCAGGTGAAAACCTGGCCAGCAGGATCCATGTCCGCTCTCCAGGACTGCTTTGAATGCACTGACTGAGACATGTTCAGGGAAGCTGCAACCAACGAATATTTCATCAACTTGGAGGAGTACACGTCAACAGTAACCAGCTACATTGGCAAGTGCATTGATGATGTGACCATCTCCAAGACCATCACTACACACTACATGGGACAAGACGGCCTTAAAGACAGCAAGGGTCAAATTGTCCCATGCCATCAGAGAGGCGAATCGCGCACACGCCAAGAGAATTCACGGCCACTTCCAGGACAGCGGGGACACCCGGCACATGTGGCAGGGCATCCAGCGATTACAAACTACAAGACGACATCACCTGCTTGTGACCGTGACGCCTCCCTTACAGATGCGCTGAACGACTTCTACGCCCGGTTCGAGGTGCAGAACAACATGGTGGCGAGGAAGACCACCCCTCTTCCCAGTGACCAGGTGCTCTGTCTAACCACAGCTGAAGTGAGGAAAACTCTATGCAGAGTTAACCCTCGGAAGTCTGCTGGACCAGACTACATTCCTGGCAAAGTGCTCAGGGAATGTGCACAACAGCTAGCGGATGTCTTTACAGACATCTTCAACATCTCCCTGAGCAGCAACGTTGTTCCCACGTGCCTTAAGACGACGACCATTGTTCCCGTGCCAAAGAAGTCTACTGTCTCCTGCCTCAATGACTATCATCCCGTTGCGCTCACACTCATCGTGATGAAGTGCTTCGAGAGGCTCGTCATGAGGCACGTCAAGACCCAGCTTCCACCGGCACTGGACCCCATGCAGTTCGCGTATCATCCAAACCGCTCCATGGATGATGCCATCTCCACAACCCTTCATCTGGCCCTCACCCACCTAGACAACAAGGACTCTTATGTATGAATGCTGTTCATAGACTTCAGCTCAGCATTCAACACGATTATCCCTCAGCACCTGATTGAGAAGCTGAGCCTACTGGGCCTGAACACTTTCCTCTGTAACTGGATCCTGGAATTCCTGACTGGGAGACCTCAGTCAGTCTGGATCGGAGACAGCATCTCCAGCACCACCACACTGAGCACTGGGGCACCTCAGGGCTGTGTGCTAAGTCCACTGCTGTTCACTCTGCTGACTTACGACTATGTAGCAATGCACAGCTCGAATCACATCATAAAGTTTGCAGATGACACGACCGTTGTAGGTCTCATCAGCAAGAGCGATGGGTCAACATACAGAGAGGAGGTGCGACAGTCAACAGCCTGATGTGGAGCTCAACAACCTGTCTCTGAACGTTGACAAAAGTAAAGAGATGGTTGTTGACTTCAGGAGAGCACAGAGCGACCATTCAACACTGATGATCGATGGATCAAGTGTGGAGATCGTCAAGAGCACCAAATTCCTCGGTGCTCATCAGGCGGATAACCTCACCTGGTCACTCAACACCAGCTCTATCACCAAGAAAGCCCAGCAGCATCTCTACTTCCTGAAAAGGCTGAGGAAAGCCCATCTCCCTGCCCCCATCCTGACCACATTCTACAGAGGGACCATCAAGAGCATCTTGAGCAGCTGCATCACTGCCTGGTTTGGGAACTGCACTGTCTCGGATCGCAAGACCCTGCAGAGGATAGTGAGGACAGCTGAGAAGATCATCAGAATCTCTCTCCCCTCTATCATGGACATTTATACCACACGCTGCATCCGCAAAGTCAACAGCATTGTGGATGACCACACACACCCGTCACACACACTCTTCACCCTCCTGCCATCAGGGAAGCGGTTCTAAAGCATTCGGGCCTCACATCCAGACTGTATAACAGTTTCCTCCCTCAAGCCATCAGGCTTCTCAACACAGAACTGAATTGAGCTCACACACACACACACACAACTGTGTGACTGATCTGTACAACCTGGACTCAACACACACTCGTATTCACTTTGCACACCCATGTCTTCAGTACCTCTCACATTAGATCACTTCATTACCATAAACTGTTTTTATTTACATGCTGTTTTTGCACATCTTTTCTGGATTGCTGCTATTTGCTCTTTTGCACAACATTTTGTTTACATTTTTGCTACTGTTCACTTTATGTCTTTTACAACAGGTTTACTGGCGGATCTGTTTTGTATTTTGTATTTTGTGTTTTGTGTATTTGTCTTGCACTGTCCTGTATTGTCTTGCACTGTCTTGTGTTGTCTTTGCACTGTTTGCACCTGGTTGCACACGATGCACTTTATGTGGTGAGGACACTTACTAGTCCTTATCCCGGTGTGTTCTGTTTTCTTTGATTGTTGTAGTCTGTAGCATCAGGGTTCAGGAGGAACGTTGTTTTATTTCACTGTGTACTGCGTCAGCTATATACGGTTAAAATGACAATAAAAGCTTCTTGACTTGACTTGACTTGAAAATGATGAAATAACAGGTGAACCTCAGTTATAACCTAAATGAGACAGTGATTATATTGTTTTCCATGTGCAAAGTCTGGAATTCCACCAACACCCTTCTATATAACTTCGTATATATTACTTTGCATTATTATGTAAAACAGCGTTGATTCTCGGGTATCATTTCTATGCAATCTATTGTGTTTAAACCGTGGGTCTGAATAGGAGCTGGAACTTAGCCACTGATGGGCACTTTGGACTGCTGGATGAAGCCATGATGTGCCCTGGAGTAAAATAGGAAAACAAAACCATGCGTACCAGATTGTTGGCACAAGACGTTGCATTATCGCGTTTTTAACCCATTGTGATTGCAATATGTTTTATTTGTTCTGTCACATTCATCTCAACCAAAATTTGACTGTCAAGAAGTGCTGTCTTGTTTGTGGCACAGCTAGAGCGCTAGGATGATGACATGCATAATTAAAATAGATTAATGATGATTGTTGAAGAAGGAGACACTGACTGTGGTGCAGGGGGAGCATTATTTACTGCTCTTAATGAGTACTGCATCAGGCTTTTCTATTTAACTACTGCATGACGCTAAACACTCGATTAAACTGACTTTATCTCGCTTAGCAACCGAATAACATCAGATTGTATTTGCACAAAGTGCTGAGCATGCATCTAAAGCGAACGAGCTGAATCAGCATCATCGTTAGGAGAGAACTCCGCAATGATGTCGCTGTTTCTGGGCGTGTTCAGACAGATGCTGGTTAATAAGTGGTTAAATGAGATGATTAAATAGGCCTGTCAAGTGAATAGTGTCAACTCTATTAACGGAGTAAAAGAAACACGGTTAGCTGATTTCGATCCTTAATCATTCAATGTGCAGAAATATAGTGTACTGAAAATGTCTGGAATATTGGCGAATTTAATTTATATTTTTGTTAAGAAATTATTCTGCATTAAATATAAGATTATTCAGCTTTTAATTATCTTATTGGCAGATGGTCATGCAGAAATCAGACAATATTTAAAATATATGAAACAAGAGTAAATTGATTTCAAAGTTAAATATATCTGAAATCCTGGATACATTTTGGATATATAAATACATATATATATTTATTTTGTAGATACATTATTGGCTGATATTAATTATTTATTTATTATTATTTCTATAAATAAATAATATTATTTTATGTTATTAATAATTTAAAAAATATTTATTATTTATTTACATTTTTTTATTATTAATATTTTTTATTGGTTTATATTGCATTTCAAGTTTGCATTTAACATTTCCCTGATCTATCAATAATAAATGTATTCTACTTCTTTTTTTTCTTTGGGTTTAAACTGTTCTATCATGGTGTGGATGGAAAGAGAAATGGTGTAGGGGTGATCCTGAAGGAAGAGTACAGTAAGAGTGTAGTGAAGGTGAAGAGAGTTTCTGATAGGGTGATGAACGTGAAGCTGGAATTAAAAGGGGTGCTGATAAATGTCATTAGTGCTTATGCTCCTCAAGTGGGTTGTGAGATGGAGGAGAAAGTGAGTAAGATGAAGTGGTAGAAGGTGAACCTGGAAATAAAAGATTAGTGATGGGGCAGATTTAAATGTGCATGTTGGTGAAGGGAACAGAGGAGATGAGGAGGTGATGGTAGGTATGGCCTTAAGGAGAGGAATGTGGAAGGGCAGATGGTGGTAGATTTTGCTAAAAGGATGGAAATGGCAGTGGTGAACACTTATTTTAAGAAGAAGGAGGATCATAGGGTGACCTATAAGAGTGGAGGAAGGTGCACACAGGTGGACTATGTTCTATGTAGGAGATGCAACCTGAAGGAGATTGGAGACTGTAAGGAGTTGGGGGGGGACAGTGTAGCTAGACAGCATCGGATGGTGGTCTGTAGGATGGTTTTGGAGGCGAAGAAGAAGAGGAGGAGAGTGAGGACTGAAAGAAGAATAAGATGGTGGAAACTGAAGGAGGAAGACTGTAGTGTGAGATTCAGGGAAGAGGTCACTACTGGGTGACTACTGCAGAAGTGATAAGGGAGAAAGCTAGAAAGGTACTTGGTGTAACATCTGGAAATAGAAAGGAAGGTAAAAAAAACGTGGTGGAGGAATGAGGAAGTGCAGGAGAGCAGAAGGAGAAAGAGGTTGGCAAAACAGAAGTGGGATCAACAGAGTGATGAGAAAAGTAGGCAGGAGTACAAGGAGATGCGGCAGCAGGTAAAGAGGGATGTGGCGA
>JAAIIK010000451.1:2250211-2267408 GCA_014706435.1 Silurus glanis | reverse complement strand
CTATCTATCTATCTATCTATCTATCTATCTATCTATCTATCTATCTATCTTGCAGCTATTCCTCTGGCTATTTAATAGCATGAATAAATATGATTGTTTCACAACACACAACCAACCACCACAATAACAAACATTAATTAATCAGGAGCGCGCTCTTGTGAACGCGCATTGCACGTGCGCGTGTCCCTGTCTCAGTTGTCACGTTCAATCACGCCCCTCCGAGAGATGGGCACGTAACCCGGGGTGGTTCGGAAGACCACGCCCATATGCAAAGCAACGTGTCTGGACCGGGCAATGCCCGAACTGTCAGAGACGCCAGTGTTCGCTGCCAGGCACTGGGGGTCACCCGGAATGTATGCAAATGTGACATTTCCTTCTTAATTTGCATGCATCCACATCAATGCAGCTCTGTTTCTGATTCACAGGGAATCTCATTGGGATGCACGTTCATTTGTGCGAGTGCTCATGGGATCCTGTCATTTCTGTAGTTTTCAGCTGTACATTAAAGCTGTGTTCAGAATACAATCAAAAGACTGCTTTGAATGTGATTCTTCACGAATTCGCTTTGGCCACATTCACATTCAGGGACACATATACAGCCCCAAACACAGGCCATATTGGCACCTTGTTGTCAGAGACACCACACGTCTGCAGAGAGACAGAGGGGACAAGGGTCATCCAGTTTTGGCAGGTCTACTTTTGGCAAAAAGCTCATGATCTTGGCATGGTTCCCCACCACCACTACTATTAATACCACCCATACTCCCCATTCCCTTTAACAACCACTCATCTTTTGGTTGTCATCTCCATCCTTCCTTGTCTCCAGATTTAAATTGCACACCTGATCAGGCTAAGCTCAATGCAGTAAGCTCAGTTCTCCTGACCTGCTGTACTCAGCCCTCTCTGATTTCAGCTGGCTGTAAAAAGCAAAGGCTCCAGCACTAACTACAGATATGTGATTAGACACCAACTGGAAAGCGACCAGATCACTGGACTCAAGTCATGCTGCTGCTTTGTTTTTGTATGTGCCACCCAGCAAAGATTCACCATCCAACTGCTGGAACCAAGTTTCTTGGTACAGAAATACAGCGAGATGAATATGTTTGCATGGGGAGAAGTGGAATAGGAAGCTCCTTAGACAGACTTTGGCAAGTCCATGAGAAAAAAATAGAGTGAAACACAAAGTAGATCGAATAATCTAAATCAGAAAAAAACATGAGACATTATGAGCAAGGACCTAGGAACAAAAACATGACCTAAAACCATGTAGCCACACAAAAGACTTCATAGCAATCATGAGAATTTATACAAGCCCATTTCCAAAAAAGGTTGGAACACTGTGTAATGTAAATAAAAACATAATGCAAGGAGTTTTAAATCCCATAAATTTATATTCTATTCACAATAAAACAAAAAAACGCATCAAATGTTTAAACTGAGACTATATATATAATTTTTAGCAAAAAAAAAACAATCATTTTGAATTTGATGGCTGCAACACGTCTCAAAAAAGTTGGGGCAGGGTCATGTTTAACAGTGTATAGCATTAGGTCTTCTGTCCGTATACATCTGGAAACTGAGCTGTTTTGGGAGAAGAATGTTGTCCCATATGTCTCTGATACAAGATTCTAGTTGCTCAACAGTTCTGGGTGTCCTTTGTTGTATTTTTTGTTTTATGATGTGACACATGTTTTCAGGTCTAAAGTGCAGGCAGGACAGTTCAGCACCCCGAACTCTTCTGCTACGAAGTCATGCAAATAAAATAGATGCAGAATGCATTTCTGGATCATGTTCTTGCATGTCTTCTTCTTTGCGTGATAGAGGTTTAACCTGCATTTGTGGTAGACATGGCAAATAGACGATAAATGATTTCAGGATGTGTTAATGAGCCCATTACAGAATCATCACTGTTTTAAATGCAGTAAACAATGAAATATTTAACTGTTTGGCAATTTGATGTTGAGGAACATCTGAAATTGTCCCACAATTTGTAGACACAGTTTATCACAGTTTGGTGAAGCGACGCCCATCATTACTTCTGAGACACTCTGCCTCTCTAAGATACACTATTTATACCCCATCATCTTACTGGCCTGTTTAGCTATTTTATGAGTTGCTCAGTAGCTCCTAGTTTTATAACCACACATGACTGTATAAGACCATAGAAAGATCATTACTCATAATCTTACATTTCAGTGCTCATGTTCATGTTCTCAGTGTTCTGTATTGTTTAAAGACTATAATCACACTCTTGATGTCACCCAAATGAGGATGGGTTCCCCTTTTGAGTCTGGTTCCTCTCAAGGTTTCTTCCTCATAACATCTAAGGGAGTTTTTCCTTGCCACAGTCGCCACGGCTGCTCATCAGGGATAAACACACATCGTTCACTTTAACTGTTAAATTCTGTAAAGCTGCTTTGAGACAATGTCTGTTGTGAAAAGCGCGATAGAAATAAACTTGACTTGACTTTTCAATTAATCTCATTATTTGCAAAATGTTTCTCCAACTGTTTAACTCTAATCACACGTACCTTTCCACACTTTTCTTGCTCCGTTCCAACGTTTGTGAGACGTGTTGCAGCCATTAAATGTAAATAAAGAGAAAATTGTAATAAAATATGGGTTTATGAGATTTGCAAATCATTGCATGCTGTTTTTATTTACATTTTGCACAGTGGACTAATTTCTTTTGGAATTGGTTTTGTATATGAAGGATTAACATATTCAAAAAACACGGTTGTAACCAATTTACAAGAAGCCGTACGATTACCAAAACAATGAGAAGTAGGAAGTCAATAAGCTCGGAATAAGGTGTGCCAGGTACGGGTGGTCATGGGGAGACGAAGCTGGAGTTGGCATGTGTAGATTAATGAATTACAATTATTACAATATGGGAAATCATGCATGTCTATAGTTATAGAGAGGATTTTATACCACCTCAGTATTCCTGCCTCATTAGTATTAGCACCTGTTCTCAATTATAACTTGTTATATAATTACTGCTTCCTGTTTATCAATTGCTTATTTCCTCATATTGCTGTTTTGTATCAGGGGAGTTTTACTGTGCTTGAAATGGGCCAGAGTGGCTTTAGGTTTTCTGATTCTACTGATTCTACCAGTTTATTCAGTTGATTCTATTTGTTTGGAACAAGGAGTCTACAACCACAGACCATTTTTTTTTACATCTTATGTTTACAGATTTTTACATTCAAGTGTCACGTAAACATGTTCTTTATTTTACATTCCGTTTCGATTTCTAGTGAAACAGAATTCAAAATCCTTGTACGTCTGCCGTCAGTCAAACAATGTAAAGAAAATCAGACAAAGATCTGCTCTTTAAGCAGTCTGTGCTGATGTAGGAACTAGGATGGTGGCCAAGTCTTTTCCAGTTGTTCTCTCTAATGTGTAGTTACTGCTGCTGCTTCAGCGAGCACAAGAGCAGAATGCGTGATCATTTTAGCTTCTGGCTAATCTATCGTTGCAGACATCACGTACTGTACAGGACTTGGACGAAGTTGTTCAGTCTTTTTGTTTGATTGAGGCCAAGCATTGGCTGAGAGATGGTCAGTGCACACCCTCTCAGCTTACGGAGATGGGTGAGATTCAAGGTTTTTAAAGAGCAAACACAAACAAGGTGTTCGTCATCGCATTAAATAAATCGTCTTATTCATGAAAGATGAAGTGTGCATTATGCGGTAATACAACGAACTAGATTTCATAGATTATATTGTATGAAATGATTGTATCCTACTTGGAAATGCCTATGTACCATGTACAAGGATACAAGAAATATACAAAAAGACACAATTTCACAAGTTAAACAAATACTGAATAAACAATTAAAACAAATTAATTACACTTTTTTTTTTTTTTTACATTTTTCAATTTGATTGAAATTACATTTTTAATAAAAAAAATTAGTGATTATTTACATTAAAAATATATTTTTTTTTAAGGTCTTTGACAAGCATATTGATTTTCCAGTCATATGTGGTCACTTGAACTAGGAGACCAAAAAAATGTTTTCAGCATGGCAATGCCCCTGTGCACAAAGCCAGCTCCATGAAGATCTGCTTTACATGGGTTGGAGTAGAAGATCTCCTGCTATAGAGCTCTGACCTCAACTCTATTGAACATAATGAACTGGAACGCTGGCCATATATTGTACTTTGATGAATATGATCGTTTTGAAAGAATATGTGCAATAGAACCTCTTTCACTTTTAACAATAAGTAAGTTACAAACGGCTTCAAATATGTGGAGAAATTTAATATATTGGCAAATATATAACGACGTGACCTTTCCAGCCATATGTGGTTCTTTCTTAAACTGTTACCACAAAGTTGGAGACACACAATTGTATAGGACGTCTTTGAATGTGGTAGCATGAAGTTTTCCCATCACTTCAACTAGGAGACTCAAACCTGTTCCAGCATGACAATGCCCCCGTGCACAAAGCCAGCTCAATGAAGATATGCTTTACATGGGTTGGAAGATATGGAAGATCTCCTGCTATAGAGCTCTGACCTCAACCCTATTGAACAGGATGAATGTGAACACTGACTGCTCCAGGCCTCCTCACCTCATCTACATCAGTACCCTTGTGGCTAAATAAATCTCCACAACTCCACAGCAATCTCAAAAGCTCAACATGAAGTTTTTACAAAGACGGTTGGTCTTTAAATGAGACAAGAGCGATGCCAAGACTCGGAGTCTATGTGCAGCGTTCTGGACTTCCATTCAATGAAAGATTTGTTCTCCGCTCCTACAGAACAACCGGATCTATCCAAGATATTACTGTGCAACTATGTGGTGTGATGTTAGTGTTTGTAAAAGATGAGGGTAAAGGGTGGCGTTCACTTTCCCTGCCTCAAGCACTGGCTCCACAGTTGACCCGCTTTCTCATTTCAAGTGGAAAAAACAAACTAATTATGTGGTAATATGATAATGTATTGTGCTCGGAGGACTTGCCGGCCTGTTTCATTAAAGCACTTCGGCACTCCGGCAACCTCGCTTGTTCCTTTGCACTACATCCATCCGCCCCCCTGCACCACCCCCTGCCCAAAACCTTCTTACACCTATCCTGCTTCTCATCCACTTCTCATCCATGTGTGTTATTTCTTGCGGGGAGTTTTGCCCTTTTACGAGTCATGAACATTTGTGTCTAGTCTGGGGCACTTTGCATCAAAGTCAGCTTTGTTTGCATAATCACAAGATTGCTCTCCTCATCGCCTGCAGTGAAGGTCATCCATCATGTCTCATGATTTCTTTGAAGGAGATCAAGATGTCTGACACGCAAACACAAAGCACATACAGCTTCACTGATCGGTCGTGTCTGTATCCTCATACCTGAGGGGAAGGCAAGAAACAGCATGTTTCTCCCTGTAGCGGTCCTTTATTCCTCTTTCCAATGAAGTATCAATGACTATCGTTTTGGATTCATTTATTTCCTGTTACAGTGTAATTGCTGTTTGTTTACAGTTTTTCTTAGTCGCTTTAGAGCGTTTCTCAGATCATAAACGGAATTCTTAAAACTACTTGTTCAACCTCTACGTCATGTCGTCACTTGTGCACATCATAAAAGCAATTTCTCGTCGTTTTGTACAAATTGCGAACGCTTTGGTGTCAGAGAGCGTGGGTGTGACTGGTTGAGTGACTGGATGGGACCCAAATGCAGGATGTCATAGGGGTATGGAGAAAAGGTTTTAATATAAAGAGCAGAGCAAAGGGGCAACGCAAAAACAAAGTCTAAAAACGGTCCAGGGTCAAAAGAGGCAAAGAGGGCAAAGCAGGGAGAGAAACAAAAACCAAGAACCAAAACAATGCAAAAATCCATAAACTGGCAAACTGAGCAATAGGGCAGAGCAAAAGACAAACAAAAACAAAGTGCAGAGGTCAAAACCAAAACAGAGCAGAACAGGGGACAGGAACAGAAACAGGAGCTGGAGCTGGAGCAGGTAGGCAAAAATAATCCTCAGGGACTTTGGAAGCCGGTGAGATAATCTGGCACAAGTCTTGGTGTCCTTAAATACCGGGAGGAGCGGGAAAAACGGCAAGATGGCCGCTACAGTTTTTCTCAGTCACTTTGGAGCGTTTCTCAGATCAGAAATGAAATTCTCAAAACTACTTGTTCAACCTCCACATCGTTTAGTCATTTGTGCTCATCATAAAAACATTTCTTATTGCTTTGATCAAATTGCGAACACTTTTGTACATTTATTTAATTGATTGCGTTCAAGTGTCTGCTGTTTCCTACATTATCAGTTGTTTATGTTCATGTTGATTCACCTGAATAGTTTTAACCCCTAAAACATCTCGGCATCAGTTCATTGTATACTTCATTGAATGCGAAATGATTAAACCAGTCGTCATCATCTGTCATCTAAAATTTCAATTAAAATTTATTTTGTAAATGTGTTGAATTTATGAATTATGCAGATGAATCTTGAATGTCACTAATGAAGGCGAGTGAACGGCATCAGATCAACCAATAATCAACCAGTTCTCTAAAACAGGTCAAAGGTGAATGCCGCTTCAGTTGGAGAGTGAATACAGTCAGAGCAAAACAAAGAATTATACATTCTGAAAATGGATGAACAACCAACAAACAAACCAATACTTGTACAGTACAGTAAAAAAAAGTGCTGTCTGGTCTCTTATAATCAATATAAATCAAATAAATGAATTTGTGCTGCTGAAATTAAAAGATGCCATAGGAAGAAAGTCAAATTTTGTGCATTTTTAGTCTCTGTGATCGAAACCATAGTTTATATTAAGAAACACTAAAACTGTGCAACACATTTTGATGATTTTGTTTGTGAACAATGACATATGGACTTTTCATTCTGATGGGAATGAGATGTTCACGGACACAAATACTTACTTTTAAGAGATGAACTGAGGATTTTGCAAAAAGTACAGGCTTTTGTATGAATTCCAATGTGTTGTGATGTTTGTACAAATTGTTTTGAGAAATGCACTCACTGCTTTGCAAATATTAAGGAAGATTTGACAAACGCTAATAAGCAACTAAGAAAAACTGTCCTAGAAATTTAAGCTTGACAGATTATAACAACTGGTTTAACCATTTTGCATTCAATGAGGGTTGAGACTATTCCGGTGAAATCAGTATAATATATTTTGATGAACATGAACAAATGATAATGTAGGAAACAGAAGACACGTGTACACAATCGATTAAACGAATGTATCAAAGCATTAGCAATTTGTACAAAGCGACGAGAAAATGCTTTTATGATGCGCACAAGTGACGACATGACGTGGAGTTTGATCAAGTAGTTTTGAGAATTTCATTTCTCATCTGAGAAACTGAGAAATCGATATCCCACATACGGTAAAGTGTACATTTGTGCTGATTAAATTCATAGATGGCAAACAGAAGAAATTCAGCCTGGTGCATTTTTTAATCATTGTAATCCAAACCGTGGTTTGTCAAGTCAAGTCAAGTCAAGTTTATTTCTATTGCGCTTTTCACAACAGACATTGTCTCAAAGCAGCTTTAAAGAATTTAACAGTTAAGGTGAACGGTGTGTATTTATCCCTGATGAGCAGCCGTGGCGACTGTGGCAAGGAAAAACTCCCTTAGATGTTATGAGGAAGAAACCTTGAGAGGAACCAGACTCAAAAGGGGAACCCATCCTCATTTGGGTGACATCAAGAGTGTGATTATAGTCTTTAAACACTACAGAACACTGGAGAGTGAGAACTAACATGAGTACTGGAGTGTAAGATTATCTCTGTATGTATGTGACAAATAAAATTTGAACTTGAACTTGAACAAATACTTCCTTTTGAGAGATGAACAAAGGACTTTGTAAAAAGTACAGTCTTTTGTACAAATTGTTTTGAGAAACGCACCTACTGGTTTGCAAAATGTTAAGAATTATTCAGGAATCATTATAATTTCCAGATGCTGTAGCAGGTGCTAGGAGAACAAACTTGTGTTTAAAGCTCGCTGAAAGTTAAGCTGTGTGGAAGAAAACTCTGATTACAGGGCATAGTTGGCTGGCAGTGGTTGCTGCCGGGCTCTGGGGTCAGACTGCTTGCCAAGCTCACCAGTTCCAGCGCTGTTGATTAGATGCGCTAATAAAGGATATCACTTTATTTGAGCCTGCGATTGTGAGGTGTCAAAGTAACAACCTCCTCATGCCTGGTGCTACAGTAACATCAGGTTGTATCTGTTAATTAAAGGATCTCTCTGTGCCAGTTGTCAGTGGTGTCATGAGAGAAACTTTCCACTTTAGTCCTTTCAAACACTCTTCCTTTGCTTCAACCTTAAACCCTTCATCCTGTGTGAATCGCTCAGCGTAACAATTTCGTTTTGTGTTCGGCTTGCAACGATCGGGAAAATTCGCTTCTTTTTGTTTTACCACATGAAAATCTTTTGGTTTCTGGGTGTATAATTGAATCAAATGTACAAAATAAATCTGTGAGGGACTAAAAAAAATCCTAAGTATGTCAGCCGCCTTTGGCCTATATGGGCATTTGGCCAACCTCTTCCAAAGTCTGATTGTGAAAGGGTAGCAGTCATAATCCATCAGCAGTGAAGGGACACTTCAAATGGGATTAACGCTAAAACCTCCTGCAGTTTCTGGCTCTACCTCAATTCGTTGACAGCGTCAAAATAATTCCCGGTTGAAAAGTCAAAAAAGTAAATAACTGTCCAAATGTTTTAAAAGTTCAAGCGAAGTTCAGAGTAAATACTTCTTCATTAATACGATCTTCAACTTTGTGTTTAGTTTCGTACCAAATACCATCCAAATCACACCAGACACTTATTCAGTATACACTGAGAAAAGATTTCCTCCTGTTTTCAACAAAAAAATATAAATATGCATGTATATTATTAGACTAAAGTACAGGAAGTCGTCGACTTACAACCTATGCAACTTACGACCATTCGACTTTACGACCACAATTGCTAGCCGCGGCGTACGTTATTTTTTTACCAGCTTCCGCCATCATTTCACAGTACTGTACATATAGCCTACTCTACTTACGACCAAATCGTGTTACGACCGATTTGTCGGTCCCAATTGTGGTCGTAAGTCGACGACTACCTGTATGGTTCCCTGGTGGTCTAGTGGTTAGGCTGCGGCGCTCTCACCGCTGCGGCCCGGGTTCGATCCCCGGTCATGGAACCAAGGGTTGCACAAGCCTTAGTGCCGGTCCCAAGCCCGGATAAATGGGGAGGGTTGCGTTAGAAAGGGCATCCAGCGTAAAAACATGTGCCAAATCAAACATGCGGATGGTCCGCTGTGGCGACATTATTAGACTAAAGTATTGGGACACCTGAATTTTACAGTGATTTATGGTTCTTCGCCAAACAAAGTTGGAGGCATACAATTGTACAGGTCTTCATAGGCACTAGCATTACATTTTCCCTTCACTTTAACTAGGAGACCCAATCTTGTTCCAGCATGACAATACCTCTGTGCAAAAACCCCATGAAGATATGCTACATGGGTTGGAGTGGAAGATCTGCTATAGAGCTCTGACCTCAACCCTACTGAACATCTTTGGGATGAATGTGAATATTGACTCTACCCTAGACCTCGTCACCGCAGTTACATAAGTTCTTGACCTTATATCTGCTCTTTAGGCTGAATGAGCACCAATCTCTATCTTCTCACAAGATGGGGAACAGTATCATGAGGGAAACTTTCCACTTCAGTCTTTTCAAACACTTCCTGGCTTCCCCTATTAACATCTGGCTTTCCCTGGCTTTGCCCTTTACATGGACATTGTCTCAAAGCAGCTTTACACAATGTAAGAATTATTAAAACAAAGTTGACTTATATGTAAATCGATGTGTAGTTATATCACTGATGAGCAAAGCCTGGGGCAATTGTGGCAAGATCATTTGAGGAAAAAACGTTGAGGGGAACCAGACTTAAAAAGGGAACACATCCTCATTTGGGTGACACCAAGAGTGTGATTATAAATCATTAAAACATTACAATCAGGATCATAACAAGTCATTTTGTGGTTCATGTTTAAATGGCAATAGGATTCACTTCAATTTTTTGTTCTACCAGATGAAAATCTGGTTTCTTCGGGGTTCATATAACAGCAAATAGGGACCGAATGTGGAATAGGATGTTCAAAAAGTACACACCAATGGTCATTAGGGTTATTATGGTCATGTTTTTACAAACTTTTGTCCATATGGAATATAATATACAATACATTTAATGTAAAAATGTGTTTAAAATAATCTAAATCAGTCTATATCGCCAGAAATACAACTTTGGAAAACTTTTTAGAAACTAATAAAACGTAGCAAAAATGTCAGCATCACTATGTACACTGTGTACAAAGAAGAGCAACTGTAGCACAATTGACTTAACAGGTTAATGCTGTATATGGTAGAAAGATCACGCAGTGCCGCAAGTCAGAGCCTTGCAACTCACAGGACTCCAAAGATCTGCTGCTAAGACCTTGGTTTTAGTTTCCACAGCACACCTTACGAGGTCTTTAGGAGTCCAGGCCTCAAGAGTTTGAGGTGTTTTGGTGGCACAGGGGAGGCCTTTACAAGAATAGGCAGGTACAGTTAAAAAAATACATTTTAATGTTATTGAAATCACGGCCAGTATAAATGGTTCTATTACGTTTGATATATTTTTATGAATGAGAAAGAGGGCAGTGGATTGTTTGTGGTTGCAAAGAGTAGAGGTGGTTGAAGTTGGTTGAATTTAAATACCTGTTCAAAGTAATGGAGAGTGTGTTAGAGAAGTGAAGAAAAGAGTGCAGGCAGGGTGGAGTGGGTGGAGAAGAGTGACAGCAGGAGTGATTTGTGATCGAAGAGTATCTGTGAGAGTGAAAGGGAAAGTTTATAGGACTGTGGTGAGACCTGAGATGTTGTACGGTTTAGAGACAGTGGCATTGAGTAAAAGACAGGAGGCGGAGCTGGAGGTGGCAGAGCTGAAGATGTGACGAGGATGGACAGAACTAGATATGAGTTTATTAGATGGACTTTTCAGGTAGGATGTTTTTGAGACGAGGTGAGAGATGTGTGATTTGGTCAGGTGCAGAGGAGGGACATGAGGTACAGTATATCGGTAGAAGAAGGCTGACGATGGAGCGTAAAAACAGAATGCAATCATTTGTAAATCTCTAAAAATAAACCCCATATTCTATTCACAATAAAACAAAAAAGATCAAATGTTTAAACTGAGTATATACGTCATTTTAGAGAAAAAAATAAGGTCATTTTGAATTTGTACCGCCTGAGGGCCTGAAGATCATTGCATACAATATTGATTTTGGTCCTTGTCTCTTGTGCACAGAGATTTCTCCAGATTCTTTGAAACGTTTGATTATGTTATGTACAGTAATCCCACATTTATTGCGGTGTTTACGTTTCTAAAACCTCCCACACAATTTTAAAACACAGAAAAAATTTGCAAGAATACAGTAATTATATGTTTATGAATAAATGTTATTATTTTAAGATAAAACTCCATAAAAACGATTCCCTATACGTTTTTTGGTCTATCGTGCTGTCCGTGAGAGGGCGGGAAAATCAGCGAAATAAATTCCTATGCAATAAATAAATGCATTTATTCCGCGATAAACCGAGAGTGCGAGATTCTCGTTAAAGTGGAGGGGTTACTGTACTGTCAATGATGAGAGATTCAACTTTCTTGCTATTCGTTTTTGAGGAACATTATTGTGAAATTGTTCCATTATTTGTAGACACAATCTATCACAGATTGGTGAATCTCTACACTTTACACCCAATCATCTTACTGACCTGTTGCTAATTCACCTCATTTGTTGCAAAATGTTTCTACAACTCATTCATTTTAATAACACTTACTTTCTCCAGACTTTTGCTGCCCCGAATCAACTTTTTTTTAAACGTGTTGCAGCCATCAAATCCAAATAATGACCTCATTTTTTCTATAAAATGGTACATTTCCTCAGTCATACATTTGATATGTTTTGTATGTTTTATTGTGAATAAAACATGGGTGCAGAGTGTTTCAACTTTTTTGGAATTGGGGTTGTACAACAGAACCCATAATACTATACAGTGTACATACAAATAGCATACAGATACATAAAAAAAATATATAATTAGAATATTTTAGGGATGTGCAATGAAATTATATAACCATTAACAAATGCCTGGGTTACTGGGTTTGTTGTCAGGTTTTATTAGATCTGGAACGCCATCCAGGGACTTCCTCAGAGTAGAATAGTCAGTGAAAGCTAATATAAAGCTAATATAAAGCTAATATAAGGCAATAGCTTAGCCAGAGCAGGAAACAAATGTCAGTGTTTTGTGTCTGTGTCTTGTTAAACATGCCTCAACACATTACTGATTCGATGCAACACTGGATTAATTAGAACTGACACTCTGGCGCCATCAGCTTTGCCCTTATGCTCGCCTGGATCCGTTAATCACAGTCACTTACCACTCACTCAGTCAGAAAGTGTGTGTGGGGGGGGGTGCATGGGTTTGGATATTTTAGTTGCACGTGGGCTTTTTTTAATGAGTTTAAGATGATAACACATCGTCAATTCAAAATAAATCTTTTTGCAATATATTATCAATATTGCAATTGTAATATATTTTATTTTATTCTAATTTTTTTTGTATTCCTAATATACTGTGAGTTATTTCATGAATAATTGTGAAAGTATTGAAATTTCTTTAAAAACTGGCTAAAATACTACAAGTGAGCAGGAAACAGTTCAGCATTAAACAGAGATCCCAAACTCAGGAACATCAACAGGGTTTGCTTTGATTACGCCATATGTTATATGACTTGGGCTCTCCTGGGGGTGGTTGATGTATGCCTAAAAGTGGAGGAAAAAAGAAAAAGATTAAACACCTCTGGATTTGTTCAAGTTGAAACCACACAGGAAAGCACAAAGAAAGAGCCAGAGTAGTAATAATGAAAAACTGAAGCTGTCAACTGATGCAACCTTTGTGCAGAAGTGAAAAGGTTGTATCCTGTTAGTCCTTGTGCACGACGCATTACTGCCATAATTGTAATAGAAATCATTTAAATAGAAAATGTGCATTAGAAAAAAAATACAATAAGTAATGGATACAGCTGCAAATGTGTGGTGAAATACCTCAGACTTTTCCAACCGGATGTGGTTCTTCGCCAAACTGTTGCCACAAGGTTGGAGCTACACAAATATATATATAGGACATCTTTGGATGCGGTATTATGAGACCCAAAACCTCTTCCAGCATGACAATGCCTTAGTGCTTTAAACCAGCTCTATGAAGATGCTTTACATGGGTTGGAGTGGAAGATCACTTGGTTTAGAGCTTTAACCACAACACTATTTAACATAATAAATATGAACACTGACTGCACCACAGGCCTGCTCACCTCACCTACATCAATACCTGACTTTACTAACACCATTGTAACTGGATAAATCTCCACAAATCTCCATAAAATCTAGTAGAACATCTTCCCAGAAAAGTGAAGGAAACAGTAAAAAGACACTAAATGTGGAATGGGGTGTTCAAAAAAGAAGCACATAGCAATCTTATGGTCAGGGGTACACAATCTTTTGTTGATATAATGTAAATAAAATAACATTAATACTACGCATGATATTGTGTGGATCCAACTTGTCCAACCCTTTGAGATCTGGACTGCACAAGACTTTAGAAGGCGTGTTTTCATATCTGTCATTGTAGTTTGGTGCCAGAATGGCTGGTCTGAGCTTTGTAGAGACTGATGTTTTCCTGGGAATTTTACACACATTAGCCTCTAGAGCAGGGGGTCACCGAGGACCACATGAGTAGCCCGCGGGCCTTTTCTAAAAAATAGCTGTTTCCTACTTTGTTAAATCATTGTTAATAATTATTATGAGAAATCATTAACATGGATGAATATCATTAATTATTAATAATAACATGTAATAAAAGGTAAATTGAGCAAATTTGTTATTTCAGATCAAACTGAAAACAGTGTGTATCAAAACGGTAGCCCTTCACATTAATCGGTACCCAAGAAGTAGCTCTCAGTTTCAAAAAGGTTGGTGACCCCTGCTTTAGAGTTTGCACAGAAAGCATAATGGTGGAAAACCCAAAAAAATAAATAAATAAAAATCCTGTGAGCAGAGGGTCAGAGGAGAATCACCACACTGGTCTGAGCTTATGGAAAGTCTATAAAGGCTCAAATGAGATTAGATATAACTTTATGAATCACTTGTCAAGGAAATTAAGGAGGAAGAGTAACATTAAATTCAAATCAAATTCAAATTTTATTAGAATTTGATTAAAGAAAAGAAAGGAATTTCCATCAGTATACATAAACATCAATTTAAGAAATAATATAAGATTAATAGAACCGGTGGTGACAGAAATTAAGTAAACGTAATTCGTTACTGTACTTAAGTAGGTTTTCTGTGTATCTGTACTTTACTGAAGTATTTTCATTTTAGGGAGAATTTTACTTCAACTTTACTACATTTCAAGTCAAATATCTCACTTTTTTACTCAACTACATTTCGCTAAATCAGTCTTTCTTTTTTTTTTTTAGTCAAACACGCGTTTGAACTCGTTTTGATTGGCGCTTGGTGTATCTACTGATCACCAACATACATTTCAGCATCATTTTAACAGCAAGCAGAACATTTTCTGAGGAATAAATGATGGAAGAAGCTCCTGACTCGAACTCACCACAACACCCGTGTGAATTTTTTTTAAGTAGTTGGAAAGAAGTTTTTGGGCTCATGATCGTTGTAATAGAAATCAATCAGTGTTTGAGTCATTAATACCATTCTATTAATAGATCAGTGTGCTGAGAGTCACATTCGAGTCTTTTCACATCAACTGAGTTGATTAAGTAAAGAATCTTGTGATAAAAAAAATGATGCTATAATAAATCATAGTACTTTGGATACTTTAATTTATTTAAGTGAAAGTTTTAAGGGACAGTTTTACTTTTACTGGAGTCACATTTTATGAATGGAGCTCAACATTAACTGAACTACATAGTTTGTGTGCTTCGTCCACTAATGTATAGAAATAATAAAATATCATCGAAATATTAAAATGAAATAACCTTGTGTATGTACATATGCTCGAGTTTTATTTGAATCTGTGAAATGACAATTCACTGTGTGTGTGTGTGTGTGTGTGTATGTGTTTGTATTAGCAAGACTCAGTCAGTGAAGCAGGAGGTACCGGGTGCACCCTACATTGTGAAGTCTGATGACTAATGGCACAAAAGAGCCCCCAGATGTCTCCAGGCATGTGGTTGAATGAAACCTTGGCTGATCATGCTCCTACTGTTTCCCACCTCAGCTCAGAATAGAGAGGATGAGAAGAATTGTTAATGATAGTTTTCAGATTCCCTCTCCTCCTCATCTCGATTCTTACCTCGACACTGCCTAGTTTCATTCCCGCCACTCGTAACCAGCTTACCTGGTGTGTTGGCAATACAAGGGCCAATGCCACCTCCATTGGTGCACAAGAGCCTAGCAGAAATAATCACTCTTTACAACCACAGTGAGGAGGAAGGTGTATAAGAAAGCACAAACAGCGCTTTCAAAGCTGGACGAGGAAGATGGTAGCTTGGTGTTTAAATCATTGGACTATGGATCTGAAGGTTGTGAGTTAAAATCCCAGCCGCACCAAGTCGGTCTGGATGAGAACATCTGTAAAATAGCATACGTGTGAATGTAAATAAACGCCCTTGTCTCAAAGCATCTTTACTGTAATAAAGTCGTTATTAAGTTGTATAAGAGAATGTATACATTTAGTGGCTATAAGTTTGTTCCTTATAACTGTACGTTTTTCTCTAATGAGCGAGTCAGTGGCGACTGTGGCGAGGAAAATCTCTCTAAGATGGCATAAGGAAGAGACCTTGAAAAGAACCAAACTCGAAAAGGAACCTCATCCTCATCACCAAGATGTTCGTTCGTTACAGTTCCATCATTGCTGAGGTTTACTGTTCAATAAAAAAAATTCAAAACTGGTCAAGCAACCTGCGATCCTTAGCCATTGTAGTAGACTGCTGATATTAATAACACTGCAGTCCAGTATGTTTTTAATAAACGATATATAAATTAAGTTAACTGATGGTCATTAATGATATTTAGTGATTCTTGACAAAATGTTAATTATTTTATTTATATGACATATGGTTAATTCTATGGGGAGAAGAAGGCCGAGAATGGAGCCGGTAGGCAGAAGGAACAGAGGAACGCCAAGGAGGAGGTTTATGATCTCACAGACGAGTGTTTGCTCTCTAAATAACAGCTTGGACATCGCAGTCTAGACGGAATTGCATGGTGTATGTTAAAGTATGGAATGGTAGCCATGTTGGTTCAGTATTCCTTTCACTATTTAACCTACATGTATATAATGAGTCGGTACGTGTTGTCTAAGTATAAACAGAAATTTGTGACGTGGAATATGACTAAGCTACCTGGTATATGGAGTCATGTGACAAAGAACTAATGATACGAACTAGAAGATATGAGAGGTGAAGCTACTCATAATTTGTCCTGAGCTTCATATTTTCATTATTGGAACTATAGTCAAAGGTGGTGTATGTACGTGTGTTGGGTGATCCGCTTATTGACAATGTAACATTTTATTTTATTTCTGATGAAAGAACGAAATGAACTAAATGACTCAAAAAAAAAAATGCGTTCATTTTGATGAACGAGGTTCAAAGAACCAATCTTCCCATCACTACTGGTTAAGTGTGTATGGGCTATTGGGGATAAAATGAGTGTGGTGTGTGTGTGTGTGTGTGTGTGTGTGTGTGTGTGTGTGTGTCATAGACCTTTGTTACACTCCTTTTTGTTCATTTCCCCCCAGGAAGGCCTGACTGCCATAAAACATCAAAGTCCTCAGAGCTCAGGGACCATCACTGCCTTTCAAACTTAGTTTATACCTTTGTTTTTCTCCTTCTTCCCCCTTTTTCAATCTTTCGCTCCTTCTTTTTCTTTCCATGTTTCCTCCTTTCGTCTATTTGAGGGAACAGTGGGGTCTGAGGCATGCCTTCTTCGGGGAATAAGAACATCTGGGTTTGTGAGTCAAAGGCAGTGTTAGAGGAGTAAAAACTCTTGGAACTGCTCTGCACATTTCCTGTGTTCGGAGGTCTAATTTTCCCTCCCCTCTCTCCTTTTCTCTCTCTCTCTCTCTCTCTCTCTCTCTCTCTCTCTCTCTCTCTCTCTCTCTCTC
>JAAIIK010000451.1:2226466-2239742 GCA_014706435.1 Silurus glanis | reverse complement strand
TATATATATATATATATATATATATATATATATATATATATATATATTACACCAGATCACAGTAATCTGAGTGTCCCATCCAACTTCTATGTTTCTGACATAGGCTCTGGGTCCTCATGGTTATCAAAAACACATTATAATAATAAATACTTGAAAAAAATGCTATTTTGCTAAATAATATCCATTAACCATGCTCAGGAAGGATTCAAGTTTTTGAATTTCATTAATAATTGGCACCAAATGGAGGCATGGATTATAAATTAACTACTACAAAAAAACTGTCCTTAGACTTACATTATAAATTGGATTATATATATATCTTTTGGCTAAATCCAATGTCTTTTTTTTTTCCCCCCAAAGGCTACCAGATGCCGGTAGACTCTTCTACACAGAAACGACAAAATCCATGAAAAAAGACGCCATGATTCCAGTGCTTAAGTCATTTACTCAGGTTTTATGCTTTATATGCTAATTCTCATTTGTGCACAAGTCCCCATTATGTTACACAAATCTTCTATACATTATGCTGTTCTATATACTGCACGAGGTGATACGAGGTGGTAACAAAACATTTTAAGACTACTTTTGTAACACGCCAACAGATGGCAGCACAAGGCTGCACGCACAGTCACAGGCAGCACTGACTTTTATAAGTCAGTGTGCCAAAAGACATCGTCCTGCTATTCTGAACACGTGCGTACCCTGTCACTAAGCTTTCTCACCGGAAACAACATGATCTCACTTCCGCATCCACCCTACTCGCCAGATTTGGCTCCTGCGGACTTCGCCCCCTTTCCAAGGATTAAGATCCAGCTCAAAGGTCGGAGCGGTATTGCTGGACTTTTTTAAAGGTTATAGTGTGGAAACGTAGATAAATAAAGTACCTTCTTGTAAACAGAGCGAGTCTTGAAACTTTTTGATACCACTTCATATATACTGTACTTTAAGTACTTATTTAATATACATGCTTATTATGAAACACTTATTCTAAAACAAAACCTAGAGTAGGGCCTCCTCTACAGAGTCTGTTGCTCCCTGACAAAAATATCACTTTGTTTTTGATGCTGTTTCCTTTAGCACGCAGTGACGCACCATAAAATAGCCTACATGCCGCCTATAGAGGATATTGGTCCCGAGCCACTCTTCGTGCAGTTTGTCTTTTCTGTAAATGACCAGCAGGGCGGCGTGCTCACTGGACTTATCTTCAACATCACAGTCATGCCTGTGGACAATCAGGTTCCAGAGGTAATGTGGTTGCCTGAATATAAACTTTTACATTTACTGCATTTGGCAGATGCCCTTATCCAAGGCGACTTTTATCTTAATCATGAGACTGAGCAGTTATGGGGTTAAGGGCCTTGCTCAGGGGCCCAGGAGCGACAGCTTGGGGTGGCTGGAATTTGAACTCATGACCTTTGGATCCAAATGCCTTAATCACTAAGCTACCTCCACTATGTGCACTATGTACCAACTACGATGTTCACTTATTCAAGTCCATTGTTTGAACCCACCATTCGCTGTTTTTTCACTGCTGGCAAAAAAAACAATGATTTAAAGTAAAGAATTTCGCAAGCGACACATGACTAACATGACTATTCATGATGGTAATGTGCAGATGTTCACTAACCTTCTGAGGGTGGAAGAAGGAGGAAGTAGTTTCCTGATGGAGGAGCACCTGTTGGTGCGTGATGCCGACAGCCCGAAGGAGAAGCTCAGGGTGCAGGTGCAAACACAGCCCCGATGTGGCAGACTGGAGCTGCAAGGTGTGATGCTATTAGAAGGGGAAGGCTTCTACCTACAGGACCTAAAAGCACTGAGAGTCAGGTAGGATAGTTGTAAGGAGAGAGCAGACTTTTTATGTCAAGATGCATGTGTATCTGCAGTTTCTGTCTGCGACTCTCATGTTTGAGCCCTTTGCTCTTGGGAAAAGCATATTACTCAAACATTCGGAACGTTCCACCAACTATGAATGTGTTTTGGTGTAGGTATATCCATGATGACTCTGAAACCACAAGCGACAGCATAGGTCTTATGATTACAGATGGAATCAATTCAGCTCAGAGTGAACTTCTAGTCCAGGTGAGTGACAAATCAGTCAGAATAAAAGAGACCTGAATAAAATCCAAGGAAAAGTCAAACAATTGCTGCAAATAAAAACCCTGAATAAATGATGCTTCAAATCAGATAAGATTGAAAAAAGATGTTGTTCCCATATTTAGATCCTCCCTGTGAACGATGAGCCCCCACAGCTGAGATTAGGCCTGAGAGATGAGCTCTCCTGCATGGAAGGCAGTCGTACACAGATTACGTCCGAGTACTTATTTGCTACAGATGCAGACAGCGACGATACCCGACTTACCTACATGCTGGCTCGGACTCCGGCCCGTGGGGTGCTGCAAAGGAACGGAGTCGTCGTGGACAAGTTCTCTCAGCTTGATGTGCTCAATGGACTCGTCTTTTACCTGCACACAGGTGAAATGACCGATGAGATACACAACCCCGATTACAATTCCAAAAAAGTTGTTGAAGCTCATAAACCCATATTGTATGAACAATAGAACATATAAAACATATAATATATTTAAACTAAGGAAATGTATAATTTTAAGGAATAAATAAGGTAATTTAATCAATTCGATGGTCTAAAAGTTGTGACAGGGCAAAAGGTTGTAAAAAGTAATTGTGATTAAAATTAAACAGTGGGAGAATCATTTTGCAGCTAATGAGGTTAATTGGCAACAGGTCAGTAATTTGATTGGGTATAAATAGTGCATCTTAGAAAGGTAGAGTCTCTCTAAAGTAAAGATGGGCAGAGCTTCACCAATCTGTGAAAGACTGTGATCTACAAATTGTGGAACAATTTCAGAATAACGTTCCTCAACATCAAATTGCAAAACTCTTTAACACCTCCAGAAATCATTGTCTGTGAACACAGTTTGCCATGTTTTCTATAAATGCAGGCTAAATCTCTTATCATGCAAAAAAGAAGGCATGCGTGAACATGATCCAGAAACGCCGCCATCCAATTTTCACTGCTCCACACTAAAGCTCAGAGTTGCAGTAATTCAAAATCACCTTATTTTTTTCCTTGAAATAGTATATATTCTCAGTTTAAACATTGCATATGTTCTTGTTTTATTGTAACTATAATATGGATTTTGCAAATCACTGATTTTGCACAGTGTCTCAACTTGTTTGGAATTTGGGTTGTAGTATAACTTACCAAGAAAAGACAACTTGACCTTGCATGGAGATCATTTGGATAAAGTCAAGTCAGCTGTAACACTTCCTCACAGGACTAATGCACCTAATAGACTAAAAGGGTCCAAATTCTTTGTTCTTGTTTTTATGTCTAGGAGGCGAAATTGGTCCAGATCCCATATCAGACACTGTTACTCTTATAGTATCTGATGGAGAGGCCGGGACTGATGGTTGCTGCCAGGAAGACGCAGTCCCACCACCTGTTCCTTTACACGGCACACTTCCCGTCTATGACCTTAATGTCACCGTGATTCCTGTCAACAATCAGGCACCATCTATAACTATAGGTAAAAATCTTCTAAACATGTGGAACACTTTTGCAGAAAGCTGTGCTAGAATTTTGGCAAATGGAGGGTGAAAACATTTTACTAAAGCAACAAACCCAGTTAAGACTCCAAACCTCTACACTACAACCACAACTGTGCACCTACATCATCTGGAGCAGTTCAGAATCAATATTTGTCTAATAACATGACAAAAACATAAGAAATGTTAATAAAATACATCCTACTCACCAGGGATGCAGACTCAAAATTTGCACCGCTCCCCAGAGGCTGTAATCCTGTGTTACCGTATTTTCCGGACTATAAGCCGCTACTTTTTTTCCTACGCTTTGAACCCCGCGGCTTAAACAACGAAGCGGCTAATTTATGGATTTTTCCTGGGTTTTTCCCGGTTTCACAAACTTCAAGCCAAAAAAACTGAGCGACATAACATTAGACCAATGAAATTTTCGAACGGAAACGAAAAGACGCACCTCACCTGTGTTCTGAGCTGCACGGCATCGGGAGAAAAGCTTCCACCGGGTGATTTTTAAACGCACGACGATGCCAAAAGATAAACTCCCGAGAGAAATAAAGTAGTTGTGAAAGGAAGGAGGAAGACAGTGAACAATGACTTTCTTGGTAGGCTACTGTTTAGATACAAGCCGTTGTAACGCGTTGAGTCTGGGTTAAGGGAGAGCTCGCTAACTCCAGTTGCAACAGAAATCATATAAGCACAGACAGGTTTCCAAAACTCGTGCTTTTTTATTTTTCTTGGCAACAGCGTTACGGGTTAGTCAAAGAAACTTAGAAATGAGCATCAGAAAATAATAAGGACATATTCCTCGTCTTAAACACATGCAGTAATACCGGAAAAAATGCAGTGGCATGCTATTCCCAAAATACCGCTATGCTCCTAAAGGAAGCGTGTCTTTCGTTAAAGCCTGTGTAAAGTTCATCTGCGGCTTATAGACAGGTGCGGCTTATTTATGTTAAAAATAAAAATATTTGTAAAATTCAGTGGGTGCGGCTTATATATGGGTGCGCTTAATAGTCCGGGAATTACGGTACTTCTCGTATTCACTGGTCTGGAACTGGAGAACAAACCCTTTCCCGGGCTGAGAAACGCTAGCTAGCTTCTGGTTTGGCCGAACTCTCCTCATGATGTCTAGCTTTTCTGGAAAATTTCTGGAAAGGTAACTATATAAATAAAGGTTTTTTTGAAGGTGGTATGTGATTTTCACAAATGCCAGAGGCTACATTTATATATTATGACTTATGATGGAAATGTTAAATTTAAACAAAAAAATTTCTCTTCCTCCATAGGCACAAAGTCTAACTCAGATGTATTAATGTGTGCAGAGCTACACACGTGTTTTGTCAGTCGAACTTGGCTGTAACAGTTTCCCTCTGACCAACCAATCAGAGGATGGAAAAATGCTGACACTATTCTGGGCCAGCTAGCTGCCCTGTGAGGTGAATTTGAAATCTGATTGATTAAAGAAACAGACCCATACATAATATTCTCTTTGGTAAAAGGGCCAGCAGGACTGACTATGACGGCCCTGGGCAGATTAGAGTGACATGGCTGCACATAGAGGCTGAAATCTGATTGGACAAAAAAAATCTAACATCCACATACACATACTGGAAGCAGTGCAGCCGAGAGAAACGCTACAAAATGAAGAGAATAAACCTTTGGGTTTAATACAATTTTATTGAACAAATATGAGAATTTAGTTTGTAAATGTAGGTCAGTGCTTCTGATAGTGTTTAGGCCAGCAGAGAAGGCTTTGCTGGCCCTGACCGCCCGCCACTGATATACATATATGTATATGGCCACTTTTGTTGTCTGATGACTACGCATTTAATTACATTTATATTTATGGTATTTGGCAGATGCCCCTATCCAAAGCAACTTTTATGAGCCTCAGTTATACCACTGAGCATTTGAGGGTTAAGGGCCATGTTCAAGTACGGCTGTTTTCGGAGAGAAGCGTAAAAGTTGGATCTTACTTTTAGAAATCTCTTCAGACTCTTCGCAGATGTGATGGATGCAAAACTACTCTATAGGTCCTCAAGATTAACATGAGATTGACCCGAAACTGTGTGTTATATCCCCTTTAAAATGATCATATACAATTTAATAGTGCATAATAACAAATTATTTCTAAAGCCTGTTGAAAATGAAACAAAGATGTGTTAAAAATGGCTTCACCATTTATAGGTGTATGGTCTAACACCTATTTGTACAAATCGAACCGCTTAGATACAGTACCCTTACCCCCTATTTCACAATGTGCAGTATGCAGGTCAGAGCTGATTCTAGTCTTTCCCACATGAATGCCCTCCCCACACACCCTTCCCATCCTGTATATAACCTAAAGACATACATTCAAGGCATTCTGTCACAAAAGCTCAGGATATGGATTTTTAGCTCATTCTTAGACCGACGTGCACTTTGCAGTTATCAGTGAAAAACAGTAACCACTGGGAAACAATGAGAGGAAGCAGATGTAGTTGGTTAAAATCCTACATGAATCTATACATACAGCTTGCACGCTGTTGGTGTATGAAGGAGCAATGACTGGGATTACAGAACAGCAGGAAAGCAGCAGAACAGATAGCATATGCATGGAACCCCTGCTAAATGAACACTGAGGTATAGAGGGAAAAACAATAGAGCATGCTATGTTCAGGAAAGACAAAACCCAGCCTCTGTTTTGTATTTCCTCCTGCCAAGTTTTCGCTCATTCACTAGATTCCAATGATCCCCTAAATCTGCAATTCTTGGAAGGTATTCTGCAGGATTGTTACCATACACCATACACAAGACTAGTTTTTCAATAAAACTCTTTAATTAATTTACTCGAAATAAAACAAAAAAAATGACAGGCATTAAAGCATTAAGCGCGTGAAACAAAGTGAAATCCTGATTTTCCACGTTCCTTCGCTGAGGTTTAATGGTTTTATCGCCTTGATTGCAGACTGTTGGACGTCCGTTTCTGTTCTTATTGTAGAGCGTGATCCAAACAGCCTCCTCCGTGTCCCGGTCCCCATTCATCATTTATCGCTGGAGTAAATGGGAGCAGATGCCAGTAAGTGTGGGACTGATGGCTTTATCAGCATCCAGGTGGCAGCAGCCTGGCCACGAGCCCAAAGACTGGAGCAAGACAGGGAATGTGAGGGGTCAGGATAACAGGCAGGACAGAGAGAAAAAAAACAAAATAAAAAATAAAAAGAGAGAGAGAGAGAAAGAGGGATAATGAGAAAAAAGGAAAGGTAAATATATAAATAAAGGTTTTTTTGAAGGTGGTATGTGATTTTCACAAATGCCAGAGACTACATTTTTATATATATATATATATATAATGACTTATGATGGAAATGTCATAAGTCGAGACATGGCTTAGCTTACCCAGAAGTCTGAAGAACGGTAATCAGTATGAACTCTGACGACCGTTGTCAGGAGATGTGTACATCCCAACATATCGTACCTCATATACGCTGCTACGTTTGCCTGCCGCACATAACTAAATATTTTTACAATTCGTCCTGTCGCTATCGTCATTGTAAGATCGAAAAGTCTGGGACTACATGTATATATAATGTATATACATGTAATACATGTATTGGATAAGGGTGTCTGCCAATGCCGTGAATGTATTTAAATGTACATTACTGCATTGTTTTTAGCTTTAAAAGTACAAGTTAAAGTATTAAATGTGTTACATGTTTTTTTTTTTATCTATTTTGTGACAAGAAAGAAAAGTCAAAATTGCTCATAGTTTCCAATTGTACTATCCAAGAAGCCCCTGGGGGACCTGTTAATTTTGGGACTCTAAGTCTTTAATAGCAAAAATTTATAATCGACTTTTTCCTCTTGATAAACCCACAATTGACAGAACTAAATGAAAATGAGAGGATGAGTTGGGAGTAGTGTTTTTAAAAGTGTGGTGGGAAAGGGCAATAGATAGAATCCGTTCATGTGCTCGGCTTACTCTTATACAATTAAACGTTTTGTACAGAGTTCATTTTTTGAAAGCTAGGCTAGCCCAACTTTACCCCAGAATCAGCGACAGCTGTGACAGATGTCATCATTCACTCTTGTTTTTTCTTTTGCCCAATGCTTTGTAGGTTCTGTTGTGATTACTTCAAAACTATGTCTGCAATTTTTAACATTAATATTGATGTTTGTCTTAGGGAAGCAACTTTTGGGGTGCCATTGGATTTATCCTGGTACAACACAAAGCAATTGGTTATTTTGGCCTTCACATATTTGATAGCCAGGTGCCGTCTTTTAATTGTTTAGAAATTCGCCAGGGGAAATCCTGGGGTCCTTTTTTTTGTCTTTGTGGATAAATATGGAAAAGTTCTACTGCTATTTTCTCTTGTTCTTTATTATATTGATCACGTTATGTATTGGTAGAGGAATGATATCATGATAACACAAAAAAATGCTCATAGTAATCACTCAGTATCTACAGATAGAGAAAACTCAACAATGGACACTTTCTTCATCTCTGTTTCTTGTACAGCAGTATCACAATAGAATTCTCTGCCAGTATAAATTAATTTGGAATCAAATACACATTCTGTGCTTTCTGTCTCTGTTAGCAAACATGTTAGCGGTGGAGGAGGGATCGAGTGCGTGTCTTTGTGGTGATCTGCTGATGGCTACAGATCCTGACACTAAGCCAGACCAATTAAACTTCTTCCTTGAGATCCCACCTCTGTATGGCTTCCTGGAGAACACTCTTCCCTCGCCTGGATTTGAGAAAAGCAATGCTGGCATACAAGTGGGTCAGTATTTAATCCTGGGGTCTATCCTGAATTTCATGACTCTTATAGACACTTCCACTAAGCGATACCATCTGAATTAAGTTTCTTTCAGCCAGCTTCATCTCAGCTCTGGCTTTATCAACTACGTCCAGGCAATTCACCATGGTGTGGAGCCCAGATCAGACCACTTCAGTGTTAGTGTCAGTGACGGAGTCTATAAGTCTGAACCTGTACCACTCTACATCGTTGTCAACCCCACGAATGATGAGACTCCATCTTTGTTTTTGCACAACTTCACAGTGAGTCACACTTTAACTTCTTCTGCATGCATAGTGCTGTAAATTGGAAAGGATGGTTTGTTCTGGGTGTCACAACTTTAGGGTCCTTTAGGTATCCTGATATCTCTAAGGGTTCCTACCTGCTCTTTGATTTCCTCCCAAAATCATGTTATTGGTTAGACTGGATATGCTAAATTGCCCCAGTGTAAATGTCTTTGTCAATGCTGCCTTGTAAATAGTACATCTTAGAGAGGCAGAGTGTCTCAGAGGTAAAGATGGGCAGAGCTTCACCAATCTCTAAAAGACTCCTTCTTTTTCTTTTGGCTTCTCCCATTAGGGGGCGCCACAGCGGATCATGCGTCGCCATACCCCCCCTGTCCTCTACATCTGCTTCTTTCAACCCAACCACCTGCATGTCCTCACTCAGCACATTTTAAAATCTTACTTACTGTTGTCAATTAACCTCATTAGTTGCAATATGTTTCTTAATTTTATTAACAATTGTTTAGACTTTTGTTGCCCCGTCCCAACTTTTCTGAGACGTGTTGCAGCCATCAAATTCTAAATGACCTTGTTTTTTCTTTAAAATGGTACGTTTCCTCAGTTAAAACATTTTCTATTGTGAATAAAATATGGATTTATGAGATTTGCGAATCATTGCGCTCCGTTTTTATTTACATTTCACAGGTGTGACCAACTTTTTGGGGATTTCTCAATGAATTTATTATCTTTATCATTCTTCTTTTTTCTTCTCTAAATAAAGGTCATGGAAGGAGGAATGAAAGATCTCAACCCCGCCTTTCTAGACGCTGTAGACCTTGATGCTCCACCAGATCTCCTGAGCTTTACCATCCTTGTTCCTCCTGCTCATGGGTCTCTGTTGCATGGGATCTATGGGCTTGACATGAGCCGCTATAAGGATATGGGCCCAGAGATTCTTCAGCGGAGACTCCCGGTGCACTCGTTTACCTTACAAGCACTGCGACAAGGTCAGCTTTTCTTAAAAAAAACCTCCTGATTTGGAGCTCTGTTTAGCAATGGGGGTAGAGCAGGAGGTTTCTCAGTGCAGCGCTTCGCCACAAGGCTGGCTGCCCCTGTGTCTCCCAGAGGGCGCTGGTTTGTTCTCTCTGGGGTCCAGACTTGCTGAACAGATGTTGCAGGAGACAGAGGTCATGGAGTGCCTGTGGTGCTTCTGCCACATCTGTGAAGGCCTTTACTGCACAATTACCTCAGAGCCACTGTGTATACAGTGATTGCGCAGCTTTTCCTGTTGGAAAAATGATGTAGATCCGAAGAAATGTTGATGAGCAGGAAATTAACAAACAAAGAAAAACAAACATTCATGTAGTAAAGCTTATATCATAGGTACAATATGTCTGGCAATAAAATTGTAGCTTAATGAGGTCATCAAATAGCACGATAATGCAGAAAGCACTATGTTTTACACCAAATGTACAATTAAAGTTATAATGGAGCAGTGGTTTGGTGCACAACGAGTGCTCACTGTAAAGCCTTTTATAAGGATTGTGATCGTGCGAAAGGGTAATTTGGGCATCATTGCCAGTCTGCTCATACGATCCCAACACAGTTAAGCCATTGTCGAGGAAACGGTTGAACGGTTGATGGTGCGCGTTCTGGAACGGAGCGGCAAGTTACAAAATTTCCCGCTTCCCTGCACAGCTTGATTTCACTGGGATTTGACCTCACAACCTTCCAGTCAGAAGTCTAACTTAGCTACCACTTTCCCCAGAGATAGACAAGACTGGGATAAGCGTACCATATTATTGTAATTCAGTAGCATTTGTTTTTCTCTTGCATATTATGAAAACTGAATTTCGATTTTTGTTACTCAGTATTAGGCAAATGTCGACAACCTTGAATATTTTTTTTTTTTTTTAAATAAAATTAAATATCAGCTTATAAAATTTGCCATTGAGGCTTGGGGAGGTGATAGCTCAGTGGTTAAGGCTTTGAGTTACTGATCAGGTGATCAGGAGTTCAAGCCCTGGTAAGGTCCTGGCCAATCTGCCACTCTTGGGGCCCCTGAGCAAGGCCCTTAGCCCTCTGTGCTGTAACGAGTTTAACCCTGCACTCTGAAACCATCATTATTCATTATTCGTTATTCATCATTAGTAAACTAAATCCTATGATGGCCAGAATTACCTAAATAATTTCCTGATGACTGATTGATTAGTGGCCTAGTTAGTCAGTGAGGCCTGGAGGGGTCAATGGTAGCTCAGTGGTTGAGATGTTGGCTTTCTGGCCTTAAGCTTACAGGGTCAAATCTTGGCCTCAACAACCTGCCTATCATGTGTTTAACTACTCGAGTGTACAAACTAGATAGAAGTAGGTTGCTTTTGTAAAAGAGTGTCTACCAAATGCTGTAAAATAATAATAATATGAATATAGAACGCATTCCATCAGTTAAACAGACACCGTTCAGGCATAACATTATGACCACCTGCCCAATATTGTGTCGGTCCTCCTTTTGCTGTCAAAACAGTCCTGACTCGTCGAGCCCACGACCCTGTCGCCGAGCCACCATGGTTCCTTTCTTGGAGAACTTTTGATAGATACTGAACACTGCAGACTGCCCACAGGAGCTGCAGTTTTGGAGATGCTCTGACCCATTGACCCAGTCGTCTAGACGTCGCAATTTGTCAAAAATAAAATTCTGCTTCTGACATCAACTTTGAGGACAATTTGTGCACTTGCTGCCTATTAAATATATCCACCCACTAACATGTGCCATGATAAAGAGCTAATCAGTGTTATTCACCTCTTCACCCTTTTTCCTCAATATATCTACTCGTGTCATTCCCACCTTTTGTGTCCAAACAAATAACATCATTTCACAAATTAACATATTTAAATATAAAAGATATTTTGACAGGAGCGGGTAAAAGCATTTCTGGGCAAAGCTATTCCTTTAATACCTAGATTCATGTGTTATGTTATTACTTTATTCAAACAGCTCGTGATTGTTCCTCTTGTTGCGGTTCGCAGGAATGAAGATCATTTATATGCATGATGACACGGAAACACGTGAGGACACTTTCAGCATGCAGCTGACCGATGGCAGGCACACTGTCCAGGGGACGGCATGGGTCCACATCCTACCGGTCAATGATGAAAAGCCCCGGCTGATAAAGTAAGGACGCTCCGGGACAAATTCCAAGTCAGGGAGTCAGGGCAAAACAGCCTGTTCTGCACATGTGGTTGGGGAACCTGCATCCTATTTTTTCCCTGGAATGACTTTACAATGAATTTTATATGTTTTGACTTCCTGATTTGGCAAACAATTCTCACATGAAACTCCAGCAGAAATCATCTGTTTTTGGCACTCCCTGATTATTAATTGTGACAGACAGTCCAGTCCAGGCTGCTTTTTGTTCCCGACAGAGGCATCTGGCTCTGACGCATTTATGTATTTATTTGTTTAAGGCTCATTTGAGTTTGCAGACTTGGCATGAAGCCCCTGACGTGGCCTCGGCATCTCTTCACTCTGTCCCTGTTGTGTGTCTGCAGAAATGCAGGTTTAGAAGTTCAGGCTTTGGAGAGTAGAATCATCTCAAGTGTGGCGCTGGAGGCGGAAGATCGTGACACCCCTAGTAACCAGATCTACTATGTTCTTAATATGACCCCCAGATTTGGCCTCCTTCAACTCAAGGTTAGTTTTTTGAAACATTATAAACCCTTTGGATTTTTTTCTCTCATGTTAATGTGTGTTAATGTGATTGTGCGCAGACAGACGCTGGATTTACGAACCTAAATGCGGGTCAGAACTTCACACAGGACGATATAGAGATGAACCGCCTGCTGTACAAACACACAAACTTCAGTGGGTTCAAAGGGCATGACCGCTTCCACTTTTTCCTCAGTGATAGTGACAATGAGACCCCTTCACAGGGTTTCTTCATCGCTGTCCAAACTGTTCAGAAAGGTATGTGCCTCATGGTGCACTGCAAAGTTATTTATTACATTTACATTTATGGCTTTTGGCAAATGCCTTTATCCAAAGCGACTTACAACTGAGCGGTTTGAGGGTTAAGGGCCATGCTCAAGGACCCAACAGTAGTAGCATGGATTTTATCTCATGACCTTCCGATCAAAGGTGCAATGCATTAACCACTGAACTTCCACCACCCCATGTTTCTAGATCCTGCAATAATCATACAATTTCAGCAATGCTGTTGCTTTGCCCGTGTTGCTCAGGCTTCTAATTGGGTTTTTTGCCACAGAAAGTGACGAAACCCTATGAGGTGTACATGGTTTCATCAGAGGGTGTAAACTATATTGTTCCCCAAAGAATGTAAAGGTACATAAGATTTACGGTTCGACACGTACCTCAGTGTTTAAGTCATGGTTTGGTTTAATTTCGGTACAGTACAGTTACACTATTTATTAACATTGTTTATTATTGTTAACGTTTGTGAACAACACATAAAATCTTTAAACATGTTTCAATAAAACGTATAAAATGTAATTTAAATGAATCATAATCAATAATAAAAAAATTTAAATCTAATTAATGCAATACACCTTTTTATTATATTGATTAAATTGGATAATTGATTAAATAATTGCTAATTAAATTGATTAAATAAAATGAAATACCCAATTTGGGTAATAGTGATGTGTATAAGTGTGTGTGTGTGTGTGTGTGTGTGTGTGTGTGTGTGTGTGTGTGTG
>JAAIIK010000451.1:2190488-2224292 GCA_014706435.1 Silurus glanis | reverse complement strand
TATATATATATATATATATATATATATATATATATATATATATATATTTGTGGTATCATTATTGTCAGTGTAAGATTGAAAAAGTTGAACTATTGTAAACCCGGGGACCTTCTGTATCCTAGTCCCTGAGTCCACTGCAACAGATTACTATAAATTACATTGTAGTTATGCAGGTTATCAGACGAAATTATAAAAAAATATTGTCATAGAATCTAAATGCTATTCTAGTTAACTATAAGGAATCAAGTTTAGATTTGTAAATAATTTCAGTGAATAATTCTAATTTAAACAATGGACATTGTCCCAAAGCAGCTTTACAGAGATAAGTTATAAATTTTGAATGTATATGTTAGTGCTTATAAGTTTATCCCTAATGAGTGACCCAGTGGCAAAGAGTGACTAGGAAAAACTACCTGAGATGGCATGAGGAAGAAACCCTGAGAGAATCCAGAATTAGAAGGGAACCCGTCCTCATCTGGGTGACATAGAATGTCCATTTATTACAGTTTTGTCATTGTTGAAGTGAACTGTTTACTAATACGTGCTGAAAACTGTTCATGCTGATTATTTTCCTAAATCATTTCTATTAATTACAGTCCAAATCCATACTCATAGTAAAATTACAGTATACATATATACCGTATTTTTCTGACTATAAGCCGCTACTTTTTTCCCACGTTTTGAACCCCGCGGCTTAAACAACGAAGCGGCTAATTTATGGATTTTTCCTGGGTTTTTCCCGGTTTCACAAACTTCAAGCCAAAAAACTGAGCGACATAACATTAGACCACTGAAATTTCCGAACGGAAACGAAAAAACGCACCTCACCTGTGTTCTGAGCTGCACGGCATCGGGAGAAAAAACCTCCACCGGTGTTGATTTTTAAACGCACGACGATGACAAAAGATAAACTCCCGAGAGAAATACAGTAGTTGTGAAAGGAAGGAGGAAGACAGTGAACAATGACTTACTTGGTTGGCTACTGTTTAGATACAAGCCGTTGTAACGCGTTGAGTCTGGGTGAAGGGAGAGATCGCTAACTCCAGTTGCAAATGAAATCATATAAGCACAGACAGGTTTCCAAAACACGTGCTTTTTTATTTTTCTTGGCAACAGCGTTATGGGTTAGTCAAAGAAACTTAGAAATGAGCATCAGAAAATAATAAGGACATATTCCTCAGTCTCACACGCACACACACGCAGTAATACCGGAAGAATGCAGTGACGTGCTATTCCCAAAATGCCGCTCTGCTCTTAAAGGAGCCACAACATATTTCACCCGTTACACCGTGTAACAGACACTGTCTTTCGGTAAAGCCTGTGTAAAGTTCATTAGTTTCAGTGTAGACAAGACCTGCGGCTTATACACAGGTGCGGCTTATTTATGTCAAAAATAAAAATATTTGTAAAATTCAGTGGGTGCGGCTTATATAAGGGTGCGCTTTATAGTCCGGAAATTACGGTAAACTAAGATGTAGACTAAAATCCAAATATAATATAATATCACATCATATATTATATTATATTATATTATATTATATTATATTATATTATATTATATTATATTATATTATATTATATTATATTATATTATTTACTATAGTTTCATAATTATTTCAGACCCAAAACATTTAAATAAAATGAAAGTATACATAAAAATAAATTAAGTAAAAATAATAATGAATGCATTTTATTTCAAATTGCATTCAGTGTTTTCATGATGGTGCTTCATATTTATTATTCATTTATTAAATAATTAATGCCTAAACATTAAATGGGATTTTCACCATTTTGTAATTACAGCGCTGTAGTAATGTTGCGCATTGTATATTGTGATACGATTTTTTATTTATATATATATATTTTTTTTTTTTACGAAGCTGTGGTGGATATACACTAAATAAATACCCAGGCGAAGATTCTCATAGTTGAGTTTCCTGATGCCCATATTACATTAGTGAGTGGAAAAAACGTAGATAATGAGAGAATATGGAGCTTTGCACTATATTTATGTGCTTTTCCAGCCAATTTGACAGGAGGCAGACTTCAGAGAATGCAGCGTTATGCCTGACCTGCCCTGAATCTCTCATGTGTGTTTGTGACTTGGTTTGTCACCCTAAACCTTGGCTGAGTTTCACTTCGGGGGTCAGCTGGGAGCACAAGCCCTCTTTCAGCCAAGTCTGCTTAAAAAAAGGACGAGCAGCAGCTCAGCTCCATACCAGCATGTGGCATCTCAACAGCCTGGCCCAGCGTGTGGAGTCCAGTGTAATGGCATGTACAGTCAACAAATACAACTCAGCTATTTTGCTTCTAGGCATCACCAGGGCCGGAGATATAATGAAGTAAACAGTCGAAACCACATTTCGGTCTATGAAAGCCATTGCACTGGTTGGTATACGGAGATTGTTTTTCCAAACACCTTGCATCAAGCAGCTTGAGACGACAGACCTTCTAACCAGAGGAAACACCTGTGTGTCAAAACTGAGCGCCGACAGCAACTCAGGCCGAGGCCAAGAGGGACGGAGAGGGAAAGAGAGGCAGAAGGTGTTTTTTTGGGGAGACCTGCTCATCCCTCTGCTCAGTGGTGACAGGTGGATGATGAATGGGCATTATTAGGAGAGTAATCATTTCTTCCTGGCATTGTCTCAGTGGTTGCTGCCATGTGAGTGGTGCTCTGGGCACAATTACTGAGCAAAATGTGAAAGAATGGTAGAGCCAGATGTTTATTTTGTACGGTTTTCTGAACGAGAAGGTGTGTTTGACGATGACGGCGATGTCTGACTGGCGGTATTGTGGTCTATTGCTTGGGAACAAGTCGAATAAGAGCTGTTCCTATTAGCATGAACGACGGTTAACGTGGTTGAAAAACTCAGTAAACACATTAATAATAAAACATGCTATACACAGACAAACACAGAGTTTTCAAGTTTTTATGCTTAAGTGATGCTAACAGGCAAACTACCGCAAACTACAGCGAATATTACACATTCAAATATATTAAACAGTAAAGAGAACAGAAAATAAGGAGGAAAAATGTTAATAATGAGGCAAAAGAAAGTTATAATTATATACAAGTGTGTGCAATAAGCGTGTGTAAATATAGATATGAAAATAAATGTTACGTACACGACATATATGGAAGACAGACTGAACAAGAAGAATGTATTTCTTACAGTAGGTGTCCGGATGACAAACGATTTAATTACATGTTTTTCTCCTATAGATAAATGTCAAGAAAAAAACGTGACCTAATGCAATAAGACAACATTTTTTATTGCTGTCTTTTCCGTAATTCTTTTCCGTCCAGCTTTGACATCAGCAATGGTGTGACCTCCATCAGGAGTAGCATTACCTTCACAGTGGAGCACCACGACCGTATCCCACCCACCCTGAACATCAACACTGGCCTCCAGCTTACCGAAAGAACCACGAGAACCATCTCATCAGAACACCTGCAGCTCACAGATCCCGACACGGCCTTGGAGAACCTCACCTTCACTGTCGTTCAACCACCGCAGTACGGCAAGCTACTGTTCAAGGGCTTTCCCATGTCCCGGATACGATTCACGCAATTAGACATAAACAGCATGCATCTGAGCTACCAGCACCTTCACAGCTTCGCTAGGATTGACAGGTTCACTTTTCAGCCATCAGATGGAACCAATAAAGGCTATCTGGAATACGGACAGCTGAAGGAGCAAGCGGCGGTTTTCACCATACAGGCAAGAATAGGATTTATATATTTGTTTCATAGAAATTTCCTTTTAGAGTAGCATCTATTCCCATGTTCTATTAACATGTCATTCTTATAACCGTAATATAACTTTTACCACTGGGTGGTGTGTTGTATTTAATTGTATCAAATACCTAGCAAACTTATTTAATAAATTGTAGTAATTGATGAATGAATTTCTTTAATAATAATTAGCACAGAGGCTGCACATGCTAGCTTTGGCTTTGGAGGTCTGAAGCTCTACCTTCCATTCTTTGCTTTCACTTGATCCATGAATTGGCATCACTTTCATCAAGGCTTGATGACAATTTAGGAAATATTTTTCCAACCTGCAATCTTTGTAGCTTTTTGCGCTATATAGAATAATGCAGTGCAGCTTCGCCATTGATTAATTGAAATCATCTCATTTGTAATTAATAGCGTTTGAATGTTATACACAGCATTATTTTATTTTATGATTTTACAACGATAAGCAATGCAACAGGGGCAAGAGTTGGCATGTTTTAAAAGGAGCAATTGCAATTGCTTAATGAGGTGGTAGCTCAGTATTTAAAGCTCTGGGTTACTGATCAGAAGGTCAGGGGTTCAGGGGTTGGCATTGCCAAGCTGCCACTCTTGGGGCCCTTAAGCAAGGACCTTAAACCATATGTGCTCCAGGGGGTGCTGTATTATGTCTGACCCAAGCTTCTTAAACACGTGTCAAATAAAGACTCTTCTTCTTTCACATTTATGGCATTTGGTAGAAGCTCTTATATCATTTATACAGCTGAGGTGAGGTTGAGGGTTTAGGGCCTGACTTAAAGGCCTAGCAGTGGCAGCATGTTGACCTTCTGATACAATGTCTAACATCGTAACCAGATGGACTTGAAACACAGTGTTAACAATGGTGCCCTAGATAGAGACTGCATGTTATAATGGAGATACATACAGATCACATACTCTATGAATGTTGGACATTGGACTTCTGATCAGCAGGTCATGAGTTCACATAGCATTATATTACCATTTATGGCATTTGGCAGACTCTTTATCCAGAATATCCAGATTTTTATATATCTGAGCAGTTAAGGGGATATATATATCTTGGCACAGCTGGGATTTGAACTCACAACCTTCTAAAACTACTGAGCTACCATTTCCCACGTTCAGATCCAATCCCAGCACCGCCAAGCTGCCACTTCTGGGCTCATAACCCTAAAGTGGATTCCTCTAGATTAGGGCATCTGCCAAATGCAATATATGTAAATGCTAATGAAAGGGGTTACGAAAGATCTCCTATATAACGCTTTCAAAAATCTGGTGTCATCTTTGAGCTCCTTTTGCCATTTCGCTTCACTCTAAATCATACACGTGCTCTCATCTGGATAGATCTCAACATCAGCCGCCATTATGGCTCCCTCTTGTGGTTTAAATCACTCACTGAAATCACAACTTGAACATTTAAAAATATATTTACAGATAGAGGTCTTAGACAAGACTCCTCCACACATTGTGAAAAAAGGGACACCCAGTACAGTGGAGTATCTACAAACCAACCAGCAGGGAATTTACATCACCTCCAAAGACCTCCAGGCTTCAGATGTGGACAGCCCTGACCAGGAGCTGGAGTTCATCATCACAAGGCCTCCACATTTTGGATATCTTGAGAACGCCATCACAGGCAGGTGCATTGAGTGACTGATGATGATGATGAGGAGGAGAAGGAGAAGGAGGAACAGGATTTAAATGTATGTTTGTGTTTCGCTGTTTATAGGTGGATTTATTAATGGACGCTTCACCCAAAAGGATGTGGACCAGAAAGCAGTCCGCTACGTTATTCCTTCAGACATGGAAGTGACTGCAGACAGCTTTGAGTTCCAGCTTACTGACCCAGCAGGCAACATCATGCTTCCAGAAGTGTACGTTTTTAGAGATAACGTATATATGAAGGATAGATTAAAATTCAGAAGTTTGTACATATCATGTACAATTGTGAACAGTGTTATCATGTGAACAGTGGTGGACGAAACACACAAACCAGGTAGTGAGTTAAAGTAGAGATTTACTCGATAAAAATGTGACGAGTTCGAGTCTGGAGTTTCTTCATCGTTGATTCCTCTCTAAATGTTCTGCTTGCTGTTGAACTGATGCTGAACTGTATGTTGGTGATCAGTAGATACACCAAGCGCCAAACAAAATGAGTGCAAAACAAAGCGTGCGCTCGAACCTGATTGGTGACTCGCTGAGTGTTTGACCAGTTACGTTTTTATCCTCATAAATAAAAAGGAACGACTGGTTTCACAAAATGTAGTCGAGTAAAAAGTCAAATATTTGACTTTGAACATAAAGTACAGATATGCGGAAAAGCTATTAAAGTTCAGTACATTACATTTACTTGTAAATCTGATAATGAAAGATATAAACGTATATATTCTTTATTAAACCTCAATAAAAAAGCTTCACTATATAAACAAACATTTGGACACCTGAACATAAGATTATTATGTGCTTCTTTGTACAGCAAATCCCAAATTTAGTCCCCATTTGCTCTTATAAGACCCTCATCTATTCTGGGAAGACGTTCCACTAGATTTTGTGGAGATTTGTGGAGATTCATTCAGCCACAAGAGTCTTAGTAAAGACAGGTACTGAGATGGGTACTGGGTGAGGTGAGGTGAGGTGAGGTGAGGTGAGGTGAGGTGAGGTGAGGAGAGGAGGCCTCGGGTGCAGTCAGCATTCACATTCATCCTGTTCAATAGGGTTGAGGGTCAGAGCTCTATAGCAGGAGATCTTCCACTCCAACCCATGTAGGAAGGAACTGGCTTCATGTGATGGTGGAACAGTTTTGGGTCTCCTAGTTCAAGTGAAAAGGGGAAATTTAATGCTAGATTTCTAAAAAAAAAAAAAGTCAGGTGTCTCAATAGTTTTATAACTTTGGATGCCATTTGTCTTGGCTGGTTATCAACATCAAGATAACTTCCTATTTTTTTTGTGAATCTCTTAGACTGACATGTTCACTCTTAAGTTCTTCATAAACTTGTTTTTTCTTTTTTTTTTTTTTGGAAAGCAGTTAATGCAACACAGTTCAAAGCCAAATTTAGTGTGAACTCTGTGTGCCAAACCTAGAATGGAGCTCCGATGGTCCCGGGTGGAGCTGACGGCTTCCTGTTATCGCGTGTGTGAGAACGCAGGAACTCTAGCCGTGCAGGTGATGCGCAGTGGGAACAGCGTAGACCCTGCCTATGTTGGCATCCAGGTGAACTTCAGAAGAAGCAGCGCTAAAGTTCTGAGGGGAAAAAAGGGGGGGGTTTGCATGCAGGCTTGGTGTAAAGAAAGGATGAAGTTTGGTGTGATGTGAAAGAAAACGGTCCACTTTTCACGTTTCAGGTGGAAGATGGTACGGCCAAGAGGGGGAAGGACTTCACTCACAGCTCGGCTAGTCTGATCCAGTTTGATCCAGGTGTCTTGAGTTACATTTTATACGTTCATGCATGTGACATGCGTCTTTAGCCTCTCTTATCGACCCACAGAATTGCCCCATTTATTCATAACTGTAGTAACTGCTGTGGATTATATTCCCATGAGATCAGCAGTTTATGAAATGCCCAAACCAGACCACCTGGAACAAACAACCATGCCACAGTGAAAGCCACAGAGATCACCCTTTTCCTTGTTCAGATGTTTGAACATTACATGATGTTTGTTTTTAGCTGCCTGGATAACAGATGCGTCATAAAAAGCCCCAAACAATTTTTTGAATAATTATATTATATACGTTTGTCATGTATGTTTGTTACAGTATAGAAATGTGGAAGACCAATATCACACTTTCTGTATTTTCATCTTTCATAGGAGTCACTGTCAAATTTTGGAATATTTACCTCAAAGATGACGGGCTGGAGGAGAACCATGAGAATATGGAGGTGGTGCTGAAAGCCCAGAAGAACGTTGTTTTAGGTGCAAGAAGCAGAGCCTCAGTGGAAATTGTGGATCCCAGGCATGGTAAATAATGTAGATATGGACAGATATGGCTAATTTTGAAATTATTTTTAATAATCTATTGTCTTGGATTTCTAGGAGCAGCACAAATGAGTAAGTTTAGGTTAGAGTTTTTATCCAATCAGATATCAGCCGTCACATCACGAGTTGCCAGGGTTAAAGAAGTCTGCCGTAAGCCCTTCACAGTCAGCAGTGCCGGCGCCTGTTTTGTAAAATTAATGTTGCCTGAAGGCTGTTGCTTTAACCAATAAGATTTCGAGTTCTGGGTCCATCTAGCAGGCGTACAATAACGTCTGCATTTTTTTTTTTTACATCCTTTGATTGACTGGTCAGAGAGCGCGCTAGTCAGAGCTCGCGAACCTCCTCTGTAGCAAACTGCACAACTCAAATATATGCGTGTGGATTTAGGAAAAAAAATTTGATTTGTTTTTTTGCAGATACACTTACTAGGACATTAACAAGACAGTTGTTAATCTTTTTTAAATACCATTTTTACTTTTCAATCCTGTAAAATTTGGACAAAAAACACACAATTCAAAAATGTCAAATTCCCAGGAAAACAGTAATACACAGAAAAAAAATGCAGGGGAAAACCCAGGGTCATTGGATGAGGTTAATATCGATGCTTCTGATATAGATGTATGTGGGAGGTGCAGTTGTGGCTACAGTGAAAGGAGACGTGTTAAATTGTGTTCATTGGGTTTCATTGCGTTAGTAATGACATTCATTCTCACTGTATGAGATTCCTGTCTGTGATGCAGCGCTCTGTTCTACTGTGTTTCTCTATAAGATTGATTGCTCTATAAGATTGATTGCCGTCATAATGATGGTATTAAGAGGTGGATTAATTCAGGTAGGACACCACTGAAGGCCTGGGGGTGAAATGCACAGCCTGTCACTGATTTTTACCATAACAACCATTTTGTTTGTGGTCAATAGTTTCATGTAATGAGATGGGAGCAGTTGCAAGTGCAGACATATTATTGAATAAAGCACATCAGGTGGTTATGTGGCATTGAATGTTATGGTGCAGCTTGTGGGAAACATGGTCGCTGTTCATAGTGCTGACACAAAAGTTTTCGACAACAAGCTGTAAAAGTTGCACTGGTGTATGTTATATATGTAAGTCTCCGCCCTTAGATAGATGTGACCCAGATGACCTGATTGTTGAGAATGACGAGAAAAAACGTCCTGTCCTACATCCTCCACGGATCCACAAGCCTCCACCTCCTCCTTCACCGACGCAAGGAGCAGGGGAAGATGACTACACACCAGATCCAAATACTGGGATTGTATGGGAGAACTATCAACCAAGAGGCGATGTCCCATACCGCACACAGTCCATTCGCTTCCGTGGTACGGAGGCAGCAGACCAGCCATTCCCCAGCCAAGGAAGGAGACAGCTAAGAGTGCTGGGAAATAATCGATCTGGAGCGAGAGAGGAATCTTCACATACAAATTTGGTATTATTTACATCTCTTCAGCTTAAATACTTTTGAGTCAAAAAACTAATGGTGTCAGTAAATGTATGCATATTTCTAAAATTATTTCTATATTGTTTCTATGCAACAAATGTAAATGTCCAGATGTTCCACTTTATTTTCAACTGAAATACTTTGCTGTGCCCTTTTGGAAAAATCTCCAAAGATGTTCTTCACTAGATGAAGGTTTCTTTCATTCTTGTGATTCCGTTCATCCCAGAGCAGTTCAATAGGATTTAGGTGCAGTGACTGGGCAGGTCGTTCCATGATAGAAATAACTCCAGACGACCGTCTGCTCTCTAAATAACGCTTACAGACCTCGAACGTATGCTTCGGCTCATCATCTTGTCATATTGTGAAGTCGGTTCCAACGAGGACGGAACTGCATGGTGTTGAAGTATGGAATGGGAGCCGTGTTGGTCCAGGATTAAATTTCACTTTCTGGAATAAGTCTCTAAAACAACCCCAAACCATTAAACCTTCACGTCCATGTTTGTCTGTGGGGGGTGAGGGAGTCTGGTCACATCTTCTCTCCTGTTTTTCCTCTTAAACAAGTTTTTCTGTTAGAGTCAAAACTGTCACATTTGGACTGAAAACTCAAAACTTTCTTCCACACATTCACAGTTCAATTCTTGTTTGTTGTTGCCTTTTACTGAGTTTGTTGTATAGAAATGTGTCTCAAAACACATAAGATGAGGTGTTTCCACATTTTTGACAGCCGCTGTCTCTCTTTTAGTATTTAGACTTTTTAAAAGTAATAGAAAATAGAAAGTTTCTAATTGTGTGATTTCTACTTTTTCCCTTTTGGCTTTTAGCACCATAGATTGATTTCTGTAAGGCCAGAGATGAAGATACCAGTGCCTCGTGTCCACCCAGAAGTTGAGATCACTCCAATCTGGAACTGGCCTGAATTTTCTGCTGACTCCAGACCGCTGGAGAACTTCCAGAGAGACACATTTTCTACTGGCTTCACTTCTGCTCTTTACCAGCACAAGGTTATTATTGATTGTGAGCAAATCAAATAATTTATTATATATATTAACATTAGTATCACTCATTTACACTGCTCAATGTCTCTTATTTTCCTTTCAGTCTGCAAAGGCTGTTAGTATTGGTTGTCCTTCTGGTTGGACCCATTACAGAAAGCATTGCTACATCCTGGGCCCGGGTGTAGCCAGTTGGAGGAATGCTCAGCATGCGTGCACGGTGTATGTTCATCAAAATTCCTGCATTTCTCTATTTATAGTTATAGCAGTCAGTATTTTAACCAGTTGTTTTCTTTCACCGATGCTACAAATCCAGTCTTGACAGTCACTTGACGAGTGTTCGATCGAAGAATCATATGAAATGGCTGTGGAGGTTGGCTGGAAAACAACCATTTTGGATTGGTGAGGACACCAACATTTTGCAGTACATCTACAGTAGAATAGACCGATCAGGCACAACTTTATGTCCACCTGCCTAACATTGTGTTCACCACCACTGTTCCTTCCTTGGAGCACTTTTGATAGATACTGACCACTGCAGACCAGGAACATCTCACAAGAGCTGCAGTTTTGGAGACGCTCTGACCCGGTCGTCTAGACGTCACGATTTGTCAAACTCGCTCAAATCCTAACGCTCGCCCATTTTTCCTGCTTCTGACAAAACAACTATTGTTTACTTGCTGCCTAATAAATATATCGAACCACTAACAGGTGCCATGATGATGAGATCATCAGTGTTCTTCACTTCACCGCTTATAATGTTATAATGTTATAATGTTATGCCTGATCGGTGTAATCACAATATAATATTTGACCTACTGTATATCTTGTAAAGCAGTTGTTGCCTGTGTAACAGCCTCAAATCTATAGTATACAAATATCATATATTTGTACACTTGTACATACAATGTACAGTTCCCATATTGTACATTTTTATATTCCATATTCTCTACACATATTCTCTACACATTTGCTTTACACACAACCAGCACTAATATAACTGCACATATATGTCCATTTGTACACTTTATATTTATTTGTTACACTTACTCAACAGCTTATGCACATTTTTACACTGCCCAGAGCCTTCATATTTACTTGCTGTACATGTATCCACTTATTTAATACATGCTGTACATATATTTGCACATTTATCTGCACTTGTCAGATTGCACAATTTCTTCTATTTTGCACTTCTGGTAGATGCTCAACTGCATTTAATTGCTGTGTACCTGTATTTTTCAGAGAAATTTATCTCTATGTACAGTGCATTCACAGCACTTCACTTTCTCTACATTTTGTTATGTTACAGCCTTGTAAAAAATATTTTCTTCAGAATTCTACAAACAGTACTCCATAATGACAAAGTGAAAGTGTTTGAAATCTTTGCAATTGTATTAAAAATTAAAAAAACGAAAAGAATCACATGCACATAAGTATCACAGCCTTTGTCATGACACACAAAATTTAGCTTGGGTTTATCCGGTTACCACTGATCATCCTTGAGATGTTTCTACAGCTTGATTGTGGTAAATTCAGTTAAATTGGACGTGATTTGGAAAAGCATACACCTGTTTATAGAAGGTCCCACAGTTCCCAGTCCCACAGCAAAAACCAAGCCATGAAGTTCAAGAAATTGTCAGTAGACCTCAGGCACAGATCTGGGGAAGGGTACAGAAAAACTTTGGCAGCATTGAAGGTCCCAATGAGCACAGTGACCTCTATCATCTGTAAATGGAAGAAGTTTGGAACCACCAGTACTCTTAATGGAGCGGGCCACATGGGAGGGAGGTGACCAAGAACCCGATGGTCACTTTGAAAGAGCTACATTGTTTCTCTGTGGAGAGAGGAGAACCTTCCAGGAGAACAACCAACTCTGCAGCACTCCACTAATCTGGCCTGTATGGTGGACTTTGGCCCACTTTGGCCTAAATGCCAAAGGTCATGTCTGGAGGAAGCCAGGCTTTGCTCATCACCTGGTCAATACCATCTTTCAGCACCAAAAAACAGGAGACTGGTCAGGATCAAGGGAAAGATGAATGCAGCAATTTACAGAGACATTATTTGATGAAAACCTACACCAGAGCGCTCTGGACCTCAGACTAGGGCAACGGTTCATCTTCCAAAAGGACAATGACCCAAAGCACACAGCCAAGATAACAAAGGAGTGGCTACAGGACTCTGTGAATGTCCTTGAGTGGATTAGCCAGAGTCCAGACTTCGAACCCGATTGAACATCTCTGAGAGATCTGAAAATGGCTGTGCACCAACGCTCCCCATCCAATCTGATTAAGCTTGAGAGGTTCTGCAAAGAAGAATGAGAGAAACTGCCAAAAAAATAGGTGGCCAAGCTTGTAGCATCAAACTCAAAAAGACTTGAGGGTGTGATTGGTGCCGAAGGTGCTTCAACAAAGTATTGAGCAAAGACTGTGAATACTTACTGTATGTGTAATTTATTTTTCATTTTTTATAAATTTGTAAAGATTTTAAACAAACTTTTTTTCACATTGTGATTATGGGGTTTTGTCTGTAGAATTTTTCGGAAAATAATTAATTTAATCCATTTGTGAATAAGGCTGTAACATAAAATGCACTCTGTCAGTCTGTCTGTCTGTCTGTCTGTCTAGCCGTCTATCTATAAATCATGGCTGTTGTGTTTGTGTGTGTGGTGTGTAGGACTTTCTGGATCCCCAGGCCGGTGGTCTTGGGCTGACAGGACAGCAGTGAAGTTCTCCAAACTTAAGGAGAACACGGCTACAGACCATTATGGCTCCTCAGACAGCTGTGTGCTTGCGCGGGGTCAGAAAATATGGACTAGAGAAAACTGTACAAAAATAACAGAATACAAATATATTTGTGCAGAAAGAGGTGCAGATGAGAACATATAGAGACAATGAATATATCTTTATTGAACATTGTTTTCTAACTTGTAAACCTTAAATAAATATTTGATATATAATCTGAGGCTGTACATCTGGTTTTCTTTACAATGACTACATTATTTACCAGAATATGTACAATCCCAAATCCTAAACAGTTGGTACACAGTGTAAAATATAAATAAAAACAAATTTGCAGATCTCACAAACCCACAAAATTGTGAATTTTTATTCACAATAGAACATAGAAAACAAATGTTTAAACTGAGGACATTTACCATTTTTAGGGAAAAAATAAGGTCATTTTGATTTCAATAACACAGGTTTTAGAGCAACAAATGCTTTCGTCATAAAACAAAAAATACAACAAAGGACACCCGAAACTGTTGAGCAGCTAGAATTCTTTATCAGACACATATGATAAATAAAATATGATATAAAATTGATTTGATACATAAGATATAGAATTTGATTTGATTTTGATTTGATTGATTTGATTTTGATATGGGACAACATTCCTCTCCCAAAAAACTTCAGTACTGGTCTCTTTATACGGACAAAAGACGTGATGCTACACGGCGGTAAACATGGCCTTGTCCCAGCTTTTTTAGAGACGTGTTGCAGCCATCAAATTTAAAATGACCTTATTTTTTTCCTTAAAATGGTATATATATTCTCAGTTGAAACAATTTGATATGTTTTTTGTTTTATTGTGAATAAAATATGGATTTATGAGCTTTGCGAATCATTGCATTCTGTTTTAATTTACATTTTACACAGTGATTTTTGGAATCAGGGTTGTATCTTTAAATGTTTATATGTTATGTTTCACTGTAATATACTGTATTTAACACAATAAAACACAATCTGGTGAACTGGTCAATATTTGCCAAAGTGGTGAAATCAACGTTCATAGATGCCACAACAAATGATAGTTAAATGGAAATAACCTGCTGATATGCCACAATGATAGATCTGACTAGTGCACTCTCTGACCGTCCAATCAAAAGGCGTGAAAATGTTGACGTTATTGTACGCCTGCTAGATGCCCCAGTGCAGTCAACTCGCAATCTGATTGGTTAAAGCAAAAGCTTCTTGCTCATGTACACTAAGATACGGCATCTGCACTGCAGATTCTGAAGACCTCATGGCAGATTTCTTTGACCCTGGCAGCATGTGATGTGAGGGCTGAAATTAAATTACATTTATTTTTATTTGTATAGCGCTTTTAACAATGGACATTCTCTCAAAGATTTACACAGATAATGTGGTAAGAAAACTTTCAAATCTGATTGTATAGAAACTCTTACATAAACTATTGGGAATAATTAAATGCATATTTATATTCAAAAATCTATTAACAGGTATGTCAGTGATTAGCCCGGCAAAGCCCGGTTTTTGCAGTACTTTTCAATGTAGAAATAATTCCTTTTTATTATTTTTCAAGGCGTCTTTTATTTACAGCAAATTCTTTTGCACAGTACTGCATGTGATATTAATGTAAAGTTTCAGATTTGTGTTCCACGTTTAGATGTTTACAATTATTCTTACAAATCTGTTCATGTACAAAAATCGTCCCGTGCCTTCTGATGGAAAACTGTATCCATAATGCTTATAGTTAGTGCTTTATAATGCTTTATTAGGAACACTGTGGATCACTAGAATCTAGAACTTGTGTTAAAACAATGTTCAGTGTTATATTACTGTACAATTATACAAATGTATAATGTTATATTAACTATTACACCATAATATTGCTAGAATTTCTTTTTACATTTATTTATTTATTTCCATTACTGTTATTTAAGCGGTTGCTCGTGGTTACGGTGTTGGACTTCTGATCGGACGGCTGTGAGTTCACATTGCATTACATTACTATTTAGGGCATTTGGCAGATATGATTCATCTCTTGGGAGAGGTGGTAGTTTAGTGTTTACGGCATTTGACTTTGGATCCAAAGTTTATGAGTTCAAATCCAAGCCACACCAAGCTGTCACTCCTGTGCACCTGAGCGAGGCTCTTAACCCAATAGCTGCTCAGTTGTATGAATGAGAAGACTTTCCTCAGGACCTTCCAATCAGAAGTCCAATATTTTAACCAATGAGCTACAATTTCCCAGTTTCGGTGCCAAACCCTGCACCTCTAAGTTACCACTGAACAACCTTCCTTTCAATTCTTATCATTTATTTGTTATTTCCATTACTGTTTGGAACTCCATTGTATCTGTTCTGGTACAAGTGCATCTGTAGTGACAGCAGATAAGATAAGATAAGATAAGATAAGATAAGATAAGATAAGATATATATATATATAACAAAAATGTGCTAGTGAGCATATTGTGATATATTGTGAACATGATGTGATATTTTGAATATGTGATCACGTGGCATTATATTGACGTTCAGCATTAACGTGAGCTGTTTTGCTCAAGATTTTCCTTTTTTTTCCTTTTTTTATTGTTTCTTTTTCTATTTTAGTGCGGAAATAAATATTTGATAATTTTAGGGTCAAAATCTAAATTTTGGTTTTTCTCCCCATCCCCCTGGTTTTGTGTAAGCGGAACCAATAATCTGCCGCAGTTTACCCGGAACACTATTGATGTGCGACGGGGAGAAAATGGCGGCGGCCATGGTTCAAATGGCTTGTCTGTACCGTGGGATGTTGGCTGTGAGAGCTGCGGGCATCCGACCTTTTATTCCCGGACTTGTGTCGAATCAGCTGCGGGCTTTTTCTATTAAAAGGGAGCCAGAATTAGAGGAAAACCCGTATTATAGTAAATATGAGGAGAAAATTAGAAAACTGCGAAGGTAAGCCAAGGTTGCTATCTGTATTACTTTCATACAGGAACACTATTGGTTATAATTTCTCATTTACATATAAATAAATAAATAAATTATATAAAGCATAAATGATATAATATAAATGCTACACTTGTAATTTCTTCTTCCTCTTCCGGCTCCCGTTAGGGGTCGCCAAAGCATCTCCTCTGTCTCCATACTACTGTCCTCCACATCTGCCTCATTTAAACCAACTACCTGCATGTCTTCCTTCACCACATCCTTAAACCTCCTCCTTGGTCTTCCTCTTTTCCTCCATTCTCCTACCGATATACCCCATGTCCCTCCTCCATGCGTGGTTCCTCTAATAAACTCATTTCTAATCCTGTCCATCGTCGTCACTTCCAGTGAAAACCTCAACATCTTCAGCTCTGCTACCTCCAGCTCCACCTTCTGTCTTTTACTCAATGCCACTGTCTCTAAACCATACAACATCTCAGGTCTCACCACAGTCCTATAAACTTTCCCTTTCACTCTCACAGATACTCTTCTATCACAAATCACTCCATAGCTTTACACGGGTTGATATGCTTTACATGGGTACATGTAAACGTGGGGAAGTGTGTGGAAGATCTCCTGCTATAGAGCTCGGACCTCAACCCTATTGAACATGATGATCGTGAACGCTGACTGCACCCCAGACCTCCACATACATCAGCACCTGACTTTACCTACACTCTTGTAGCTGAAGGAATCTCCACAAGCAAACTCCAAAATCTAGTGGAACATCTTCCCGGAAGATTATAATAAAGAGAAAATGGGGACTAAATGTGGAATACGATGTTCATACCAATCAATCTTATGTCATATGTCTAAATAATTGTAGTCCTTGTAGTGTGTAATCAATCCTATATTTCCTTTATTGTTTCTCCAGCACCAAACCTCAAGAATACAAAGCTCGACTTGAGAAGAGCATTGAGATAAAGACGAAACCTGTTGGACACTCGAAACAAGCTGACTTCATTAAATTCTTGGAGCAGGAGGTAACTTGCACCTGTGTTGATGTACCCTACATTTCTCTAATATGCTCCGATATTTTAGTGACGTCTTTTAATGTGGACTATTTTTACTCTCGTGCTTCCAGAAAGATAAGACAGACAAAGCAGGACCTGGAGGTTTTACCAAAAACAAGGTAGTTAAACTGTGTATAACTGCAAATCTTTTACTAAGATTTATTTGGCTGTGTGAGAGACTCCGTTTTATTCCTGATTGCTTGTTTTTCCAGACGTTAGATTCCATTCTCAACCTCGACATGGTGAAGGACAAGTCTGGTCCTGAAGTTGGAGAGGTGACCGGTTTTAGTTATTTTATCTGTGTATATATCGTGCCCATGTTTAGCTCATGCGTAATAGTTTGGTTAAATTTATTTTTTTTTTTTTTTTACATATTTCTGTGTGTAGCTTTGGATGAACTACTACTCAACAAAAGACACAATCAGTGCTGTCATACCGGTAAGTAAACACATTTCTATAGTTTTTCCAGGGCACAATTATATTATTATTCGTATTTGGAGAATATTTGGTCAAAACTCACCGTTTGATGAAATCAATTTTTATTTATAAAATTTTTTTTTTTTAAATCTGATTTTAATTAGAGGTCGACCGATAGTGGATTTTAGCGATTTCCATAGCTAGGTTGGAATGTACTTTCCGATAATCGATTAATCAATAAATGGATACTGGATAAAAACAAAAAACATGAAAATGTGCTAAATTAATGATTATATTAATAAGTAGTGCAGACGATTAAAGAGATGCATTCAAACTGAAACAAAAAGAAATGCTCCAAAAAAGAAAAACACCTTAGTTGCTTCTAAAAAAAAAAAAAAAAAAAAAAGTCAAATAAACAGCACGTGGTGTCTGTGATTCCCCTCTAGAGGCTGCTCTTGTGACAGCAACCCGGAAAAACTAGCCATCGCTGTGGATTTTTGCAGATAATTCCGCCAAAAATCTATGAATCGGTCGACTTCTAACCGTCAGACAGCAACATATAGCTAAGATTTCACTTTTTATACTTCAGGGCTCAACTTTTGAGATGATGATCAACCGTGCCAAGTTGTGCCCAATGGTAAGAGATACAAGAATAATATACTTGACGGCCGTGTTTATTTAATCATCCTTTGGCCCTTTTTATCTAGCCAGCATTCAGTCTATTGTCTGTTTAGGCAAATGAGAACAGAGCCAGCTGCCACACTGAGCTATAAGACTGAAGATGATGATGTCCACTCTGGATCATTTGGACCAAAAAAAGATAATAAACACAATAAAAGCTTTGGGACATCTAATTTTTGAATATGAACTCGCCAGTCCTGTACGGCATTAAAACGACTCCTCGTCGATGATGTCATACATGAGAATGAAGCTTGTTGCTCCTTTGTAGTAAGCTGTGGTGATGGTCCAAACATTTCCAATCTACACTGTGCACAAAAGTACAGGGACATCTGACTTTTTCAGCCATTTGTGGATTCATGGTTGGAAAGATGTTGAAGATTCCCATGCTTATAGCTCTGCTCTCAACACTATTGAATAGGATGAATGTGAACACTGACTGCACCCCAGGCCTCCTCACCTACATCAGTACCTGACCTTTCTAACACCCTTGTAGCTGAATTAATTTCCACTAGCACACTCTGAAATCTAGTGAAACATCTTCCCAGAGGAGTGGAGCTTATGTGGAGGACCAAAGCTGTGAATACTGAGATTTATTTGAAGAAAATGATAATAAAACAGTTTTGCCACCAGGTGGCAGCATTGTTTAAAAATGTGTTAAAAGAGGAAGATCTTTTTTATGTCACATTAGAGCGCAGCAGAGCATTTAATCTGTTGATTAGATTTGATTAGAATTTGATCAATTTAATATGCTGTATAAAATTACAACAGAATATTTGCAATGCATTTTTTGTTACTTCAGTTTAATTAATGAATTGATGTATTAATTAACATCAGCCATGTTGTTCCTCCAATAGTTTCTTTACGCTCTGCCCAGGAAAGAAGGCTACGAATTCTTTCTGGGTCAGTGGGCTGGTCAGGAGATTCACTTCACCTCCTTCATCAATGTTCAGGTAAAAAAAAAAAAAATCCTACAAACGGAATAAGTCGCATCCCTTGTTCAGCCTGGAGTTTAACACATGCGGTTGGTTTTCCGTCCAGACTTTGGGAGAGAACGCTCCGAGCCAGCTGATTCTGTACCACTACACGGACCTGAAGCAGGACAAGGACGTCGTGCTCATGACTGCTGAGAAGGATAGCAAGTTTATCGTGAGTAGCACAAGCAAGTGACTATATGGAATAGTTTACTATATAAAGGAATAGTTTGGAGTAAAAAGTGAAATGTATATCTTTTTATTTCGGGGTGTAACGGTATTCGTACTGATCTTTTTCAGTACAGGGCTTTCGGTTCGGTGCACACGTGTATCGAATGCAATCCTTTTTACGTGCGGAACATAGTTACAATCCGAGTTCCGTTACAAACGTTTTAAGTGGCGGACATATATTAAGAATATTTTATATTAAATGTAAAACGAGCACATTTGTTAGACCCAAATGTATACAATTTTTATTTATTTTTTTCCATTTATTTATGTATTTAATAATTTTTTTTTTTGTTGCCCCTTTTTCATTGATTGCTCAATTTCATCAATATAATAATTTATAATAATAATAATAATTTAGATTTATTCTATTTGATTTCTATATATTTTTCAAAATATAGTTTTTATATTATTTAACCAGGCTTTTTTTTTTTATTTTTTATGTAAACTGTTTTTCACAAATGTAGTAATAAATAACAATTTTGTTTAGCAATTCTTCCCCCTTTAAATTTACTGACATTTTTATACAAGTAATTTTCTTTTAAATATTTATATAGAAATTATATATATTTTTCTATATAAATATATAAATCTAAATTAACTTTAGTTTCTTTAAAATCCATTAATATTCTGCATGTTCTTTATTTTTGTTTTCCAGACTGTCCATGAAGCTCAGTGCTTGGCCAATCAGGTGCAGTTATTTTATGCAGCTCAAAGGCATGAGACGTTCCAACTAGTCGAGACGTTCAATCACAGACCAGCGGAGTTCAAGCACATGTCTGTGATTGCAGAGCTCGAGCAGAGCGGGATAGGACAAAGGGTCACTGCAAAGTAACACCCGGTCCTGTGGGACAGAGGCCCAGACGAGACATGCATAATGAAACTGAAGAGCACTGGAACATCCTGGCAGGGAAACTGTCTCGCGTTGATCCCTGCATTGAACTGACTGTATTGTAGCCTTTAGTGCTGTCATTCTGCAGTCTGATTTCATTTCTACATCAGTCCTGAGGTATATTTCATGTACCTCCAGTTCGCAAAGCCTTTAATTACATGGTGTGACTTGAACTCGACCGTGTGATTGGTTTGTTTGCTTCCTGTGGATTTGTATGTAAAGCACTAATGAGTCAAAGTTGTATAAAAGAATGTATAAGTTTAGTGTCTCTAAGTTTGTTCTCTAATTAGCGAGACTGTGGCACGTAGCAAGGGAACCCTCTGAGATGGCATGAGGAAGAAACCTTGAGAGGAACCAGACTTAAAAGGGAACCATCTTCATCTGGATGGCACCTGAATGTCCATCTATTAATAAATATATATATATTATCTCTGTGTTTGTGTGTGTGTGTGTGTGTGTGTGTGTGTGTGTATACACCAAACAGGAATAACATTGAGTGGTGAAGTGAATAACCCTGATTATCATGGCACCCGTTCGTAGGTGGATATATTTATTAGGCAGCACGTGAAAATTTTGTCCTCAAAGTTGATGTCAGAAGGAGGACAAATGAAGTGCGAGACGACTGGGTCAGAGCATCTCCAAAACTGCAGCTCTTGTATTTCCTGCAGCAGAGATGTTAAAAGTACACACATCCTTCACTGGAGTAGAAGTGCAGATACTCGTATTAAAAGACTCTGGAAAAGTTCTGACTGCACTTTTTCACTTAAAGTAAAGAAGTTCAGGCTCTGACGTGTACTTCAGTAAAAAAGTAGTGATTATTACTACCTGTTTTAGTGTCACGCTGGTAACTGGACCCCACATCATAATGTATAAATACAAAATAATTTCAAATGTTCTCTAATGAATGTATGCAGGCTGAAGATCCACCATGTAGAACACAAGCAGAGAAAAGATGATGATGATCAGGAATGTCTCTGTTCTCAGTCATGTTCTCATCACTGTCTCCCTCTGTCTCATCCACGTTACCCCCCCCCAGACTTCTTACTGCCTTCTGACTGCTCATTGTGAGCTTCATAAACTAGTCTACGTCTGTGGTGTGTGAGAGACAGGAAATAATACACCAGTGGATTGAAAACGGTGCACAATGAGAAGAAAAAATATTGATCATGTCAAGTCTGATTTGCGAGTGTAAAAAGTCGCAAGTACAGATATTTGTGTAACAAAATGTGAAAGTAAAAAATAAATAGTGAAGGAAAAAGTACAGTAAGGAAGAATTTGTACTTCATTACTTCACATCAAATCAAAAGTGCTCCAAGGAAGGAACAGTGGTGAACCGGCGACAGGGGTCACGAGCAGCCGAGGATCATTGACGCACGTGAGGAGCGAAGGCTGGTCCGTGTGGTCCGATCCAACAGACGAGCTCCTGTAGCTCAAACTGCTGAAGAAGTTCATGCTGTTGATGATCGATGGGTAAGCAAAAAAGATCGATTTCAGCAGCAAAAGGGGATCAACACAATACTAGACAGGTGGTCATAATGTTATGTCTGATCGGTGTATATAGTGTGTGTAATATATATATATATAATACATTCGTTTCTCAGTCTCTTTAGTAAAATACAACCAGAAAATACAGGAAATTCATATGGAGTTTTTAAAAAATAAATACAGAATCTTAAAACTTCGCTTTTGCAGGCTACAGTGGTAAGTATTGTGTATAGTGTGACCTTCTTACACTGGAGTAATAACAGCAGCCGGATCTCATGAGCCTAAATGAAATACAACCATAATTAATGTCAATGTTATCACCTGTATTTGTGCTACTACTTCATGTCACAGTGATTGCTTTGAAAAAGATCTATTACACCAGGTTTTGGGCAAAACATGCTTAAACATTGCATGCACATGTTGCATGTGTTTAATTGATTGAAAGCTTGCTGAGGCCAACTTTTAATCAGGTAATTACATTCATCCATTCAAAATGTCAAAGATCACAGAATTAAAGACAGACATAAAATCATACTTGTGTATCAGCAAAGACCACTTAACAACAAAGCTGCTGGTTCACTAAGATCACCGTATTCACCATAAATGACACGCAAACTCCTCATGGTTATTAGGAAATGTGTACAAAAGCCGTCTGACTCTGTATAAACCTGATCTAGAATGCTGAATAAACTGATCGTGAACGACCTGCATGAACTCAACTTCCAGCCAATCAGAATAGAGTATTCTGACAATATAATTATTAATATAAAAATCACAACCCTTCAGGATGTACTGTTCGAGTTTAAATCCAGACCCCATTCTGTGTTTGATTTTCACTCTACAGTTCTTGCCAGGTGATCGTAGAGGAGATGATTCAGAAGAATGTGACTCCAGATGACACAGAAAATGAAATATACCAGCTGAAGAAACTGCAGGTAAAACATGTCATCTCTGTTGAGGTCGAATTTAAAATATTGCATTTGTACTGGTGAAGAGATCATTTTACCGTAGGACCACTATCTGGGATGGATGGTAAGATTCACCAAATCACATCAGTGCATCAGCATAAAAGTTAATGATGTGTTGCATCGATTTAAAAAAAGTGTGCCTCGGTTTTCGAGTTGGCATTTGTATTGCGGTGCATCGTTTTTTAACTTGTAGACCGAGGAGTGTCCTGAGAGTCACATAGAATAGAGATTAACATGGCAGAGGTAGAGCTGTGTTTTCCTGGAGACACAACAGTTTTATTTCATCTTTTTGCACTACGCAGGTCTGTTTTGTGAAAGGGTCATGTGTTGGAAGTCAGAAGGCACTTAAGTAAATTGATGATTTGCTGTCTGTCTGAACCAAAGAAATAAACGTGGACTATTTGTACCATATTGAATTGCACAGCATCATATTTGTTCCATTGCATCGTATTGCATATCGTTGAATCGAATCAAAATCAGATCGCACTGCATCGTAAATAGGGGCGAATCGCATCTCATTGGTAGCTGCTTTATATGTATCTTTAATGTATCGGATCGTTGGCTATGCATCTAAATGCGAATCTCATCCGCCTCAGTTATTTAGATGTGCGCCCCCTAATGGACATGGCCTGAGTTCCCCTTTTGGCTCAGTTTCTTTGCATGTTTGTTAAAGTCGTGTGGTCCGTTTCCCGGCGTTTGGTTCCCATGTCGTCTACCCTGTGTTTCTGGATTGTTTTTTTTTGCTTTGCTATTTCCTTTGAAGACCTTTATTCTTTTTAGTATTTTTGCCACAGTTAAAAACATTTGTTTGTAACCTTTCCTGGGTTTTTTAGAGTATTTCTGATTCTCCCTTTTGAGTTTTTCTTTTGGGACCTGATTCTGTGGCTACTATTTTGCTTTTCTACATTTTTGTGTTTGGGACTTTCGTATGATTTTCGTATGGTTTTCCAACCTGTCCGAGTTCACCCCCCCCCCCCCCACCCATTTGGCTCGAAAAATGGGGTACGCCGTATATGCAGTGCATAGGGGCACCGAATTGGGTAAAAGGGGGCGCAATTGGGGTTCGGGGGTCGCCAACCATGATCTTGCATACCCCTCAGCAAATGTGCAGTTGTACCCCTGGGCACACAGATAGACCTCCAGGCACCAATTCAGCCAACCCTGGCATCTATAACCACCTGTGATATGCTTAGTTGTGCTGTGGACTTCTTCACTAAGGTCAGATTCTTAAACTTTTATGCAATAAGTAAAGTGTCACTTTCCTGTTTCTTGGAGTTAATGAGACAGAAAGGGCTTTTCATGTTCCTGAGAAACCAGGAAATGGAAGCTCCTCTGTTCTGTTAAGGTTTCAAGTCAGAAACTTTGACACCGGAACCCCTCATTCTGACTCACCCCAAAACAAAGCGTCTCCCTACCAACAATCAGGCTGTATGTTTTGTTTTTGGTTACATGTGAGCATGATTTTTTTTTTCATTCGTTCAGATCACGTAGTAGCCCCCTGTGTTATTTATAACCGGCTGAGATGCATGTGGAGCACAGCCATGTAAGTCCCTGTGAATGAGCTGTTACTATAGCAACAACGTGTTATTCATATAAACCTGTGATTTGCTTCGCAGCTGTAACTACAGAAAGAGCCGCAGTGATTCAAAGCGAATCCGGAATAATTAGGTAGTGTTGTGGTGTAAAGAAAACGAATGAGCGCATAAACAGGCATTTTGCTGTTTAATGCAAACGATCCTAAAGAGATTACGAGTCTAGGAGTAACGGTTTATGGCACAAAATAAAGCAGCTATTGCTCTTCTAGGGTCATGAAAACATCATTTGTGTCATAAATGACAGCCTGTCAGACCATCAATCATTATTACATGAATTGGCCTTTCATTCGATGACCTTTTCCATGGTGGTCTAGTGGTTAGGATGCGGCGCTCTCACCGCTGCGGCCCGGGTTCGATCCCCGGTCAGGGAACCGACCCCAGCCACTCTTAGTGCCGGTCCCAAGCCCGGATAAATGGGGAGGGTTGCGATAGGAAGGGCATCCAGCGTAAAAACATGTGCCAAATCAAACATGCGGATGGTCCGCTGTGGCGACCCCTGATGGGAGAAGCCGAAAGAAAGTTTATTTGATGACCTTTTCTCTGAACCTTTCTTATTCTCAAGCTCTAACTTCACTATTTCCATCAAGTTCTTGCAGCATTTAAAAAAAAACAAACAAACAAAAAAAACACTATGCACGTAAACATTATATGGATAAAGGTTTATGGACCAATCAGAAGATTGGTAAGTGCTGCTTTTAGAATATCCCATTCCACATTGAGTTCCCATTTACTCTTATAATGAACTCCACTCTTCTGGGAAGATGTTCCACTAGATTTTGTGGAGATTCGTTTAGCCAAAAGGGTGTTAGTGAAGTCAGGTAGTGAAGGAGGTGAGGTGAGGAGGCCTTAGGGTTGAGGTCAGAGATCTATAGCAGGGGATCTTCTACACACTTCCAACCCATGTAAAGTATATCCTCATGGAGTTGGAGTTGGAGCTTTGTGTTCAGGTCTCCTAGTTCAAGTGAAGGAAAAATTTTATTCTCCTGAGCCATCCAAAGACATCTTATACAATGGTGTGCCTCCAACACACCTGGCTGGAAAATTCAGGTATCTCAATAGTTTTGTCCATCCGGTCTTGATTTAAATGTTTAATCTGTTGTTGTACTGTGCAGGATACAGCAGGTCAGGAGCGTTACAGGACTATCACCACAGCTTACTACAGAGGAGCAATGGGCTTCATTCTCATGTATGACATCACCAACGAGGAGTCTTATAATGCCGTTCAGGACTGGTGAGTTCTTCTCCGAGCTCTAGTCATTCAAAAGTCTACCTTGTTATCCAAGAAAAGGGAACGTCCGTCAGCACGTTTTGCTCCAGGAAACGCCTAAGTCAATTTAGCAGCGATGTAATAAGCTCTTCATGAAGCTCTGCTGGAGTAGTGGAAATTAAGAACAGTTTAAGGGACATACCAGGTTCAGGGAAACACTTGGACACAGTTAGTTCATATTTTTCAGCTCTATATGCCATTACTAATGTTCAAGTCAAGTCACGTGAAGTGGCTTTTATTGTTATTTCAATCATATCCAGTACAGTACACCTTGAAAAAGAAAGAAAGAAAAAAAGAAACGTTGTCACATGTACTTTTTTACAGCACAGTAAAATTCTTTCTTTGCATATCCCAGCAATTTTAGGAAGCTGGAGTCAGAATGCAGGATCAGTCATGATACAGTGCCAATGGAGCACAGAGGGTTCAGGGCCTTGTACAAGGGCCCAGCTTGGCGGTACCCAAACTTCCAATCAGAAAGAGCGTTCCTCCAGGACCATGGTGCTACATAAAACAACAGAAATGAACACATGATAATGCAAAACTAGCATACAAACCTATACACAGGACTACATAAAGTGCTTTATTCTTGCTTGAGTTCATCATCTATTTAATTTACTTTTTAACTATAAATATATAAAACTATATACCGTATTGGCTCATTTTGGGTTCATGGGTTCCCTCATGTCCACATTAGGGACTTATAGGACTTCACTTTTAAGGTTAAAGGTGCTTTATGCTTGTTACATGTACATTTAAGTACAGTGACACTCTTTGTTTGCATATACCTGTGGTGTTAGGAGGTGGTAGCTCAGTGGCATTGGACTTTGGATCGGAAGGTCACAAGTTCAAATCCCACCACCACCTGGGCCCTTGAGCAAGGCCCTTAACCCTCCTCTGCTCAGTTGTAAGTCGCTCTGGATAATGGCGTCTGCCAAATGTTGTAAATGTAAATGTTAGGAAGCTGGGATTAGACACGATACAGCGCCCCTGGAGCACAGAGGGTCATTGGCCGTGCTCCCCAGCTTAGCAATACTGGGGCTTGAAACTCCAACCTTTCCGATAAGTGACCCAGACCCAGAGCTTGTCTAACTACGGTCAGCCATTGTACGGCACCCCGTAGTAATAGTAGTCAGGATGAAAGAAGAAGAAGCCATTTTTTGTCACATACACACTATTTACAACACAAATTCTTCACATTTTAGGGGGCCCAGATTAGAGTACAGTGCCAGCCATGATACAGCAGATAGGGTTATGGGTGTTGCTCAAGGGCCCAACAGTGGCAGCTTGGCAGTGCTATGGCCTGATCCCCTGACCTTATAATTGTTAACCCAGAGCCTTAACCACTGAGACACTGACATATATATTAAAATATTATAACATGCATAACTTACTAAAGTTGCTTTGAGAATTTCACATATTTTAAATAAATTGTGAATATAACAAATTTGCATCAGTTCAACTAGTAACATAGAAATAGTACAGAATCCTGAATAAGAAAGAAAGAAAGAAAGAGTCTCCCCTGGAGCACAGAGGGTTGAGGGCCTTGCTCAAGGGCCCAAAATTGAATTAAAAGTATTTATTATGCCTCCTAACGCATAAGAAAGTATTAATGACATTTTTCATATTCAGTGCTATTGAAATCAAAACATTTACATATAGATATGACATACTGTACATACTGATAAAACATACTATATATTTACACAAATTTCAATATATGTCTCTGTCTCTGTCTCTTGGCCGTTCCAAATGTTGAGGCGTACTTTGTGGACCCCTCCCCAAAACGCTGTAATAAAGCACGGAATTATTATTTTAAAAACTGAAAATATCGTGTCCTCATTTATCGCAATAAGAAACATCAAAGATTAAATCAGCCAGTACTCCGTTAATACAATTTCACTACACTCACTATAAATGTATCATGTTTCAGGGCAACCCAGATAAAGACCTACTCATGGGACAATGCTCAAGTTATTTTGGTAGGAAATAAATGTGACATGGCTGACGAGAGAGTGATACCTGTGGAGAAAGGCAAGCACTTGGCTGATCAACTAGGTGAGTAGGACAACTACTTTAACACTGACGTCTATTCAAGAGTCTGTGGAGTTCATTATTCGAAAAAAAAAATAAACAACGCGTTTGCTCCAGGCTTCGAGTACTACGAGGTGAGCGCCAAGGAAAACATCAACGTCAGGCAGGTGTTCGAACGCCTGGTGGACATCATCTGCGTGAAGATGTCCGAGCGAGTGGACGTCGACCCGTCTGTGGTCAGTGGAGCCAAGAGCACTCGGCTTAGCGACAAGCCGACGCAGCTACCGCAGAACTGCTGCTGATTTAGCCTGCTCGCTCTGGCCTCACACACATGCTAGACATTTGTCCCGATCCTGTCTTTTGTCATCTGCTTTCCATTTCCTTCGCCTTTTTTTTCCCCTTTCAAACTCCTTACATGTAGTAGTGTTACATATACAGTTTTAATGTCACTGCGATATTGTCACTTTAATTACACCTCTAACTTAAGGTCAGAGAGAGGTCAAAGCAGGGACTCCAGCAAAGCACAAAAAAAAAGCATATGTTCACTGCCAGACACAGATACACCATATTTCCAAAAGTGTTGGGTCACCTGGTCATAAGTACGTATGGTACGTGTATATTTGGAGCATTGCATTCCACATTTAGTGCCAATTTACTCTTATAATTCCCTCCACTCTTCTAGGTAGATGTTCCACCAGATTTTGGAGTGCGCTTATGAATATTTGTGTTCGTCAGCCGCAAGGGTGTTACGAAAGGCAGGTACTGATGTAGGTGAGGTGAGGAGGACTGGGGTGGAGCAAGCGTTCCAAATCACCCCAAAGGTGTTCAGTAGGAATGAGATCAAAGCTCTATAGCAGGCCACTCAAGATCTTCATCTCCAAAGCATGTAAACCAACAGGTTTGGGTTTCCAGGTTCAAGTGAATGCAAAATTGTATTCATAAAGACGTCCTACTTTTCCTACAATTGAGGTGGGAAACAGTTTGGAAAAGAACTACATATAGCAGGAAAGGTCAGGTGTCCCAATACTTTTGGAAATATAGCGTATCTCACATGAGCCACATGAATCAGACCTCAGCAGGTGCTTTATAGATCACCTAACACAATTTCTCTGCTTTATAAAAGATTTTTTTTTTTCCAACTGTTCAACAAGTTTGACAACTCAGACGACGTGGCCATAAAAAGTGATATATTATGCACAATAATGGTTTGTTGCTTTCAGGGTGGATTTAATTACTTGGCAGAAACGCTGCTTGGTGGGTCCTTAAATGGGTTATTTCACTGCCAAAAGTCAAGAGCACGAAGTTTCGCTACGTTATCACTATTACAAGTCTATTATTTTGTTGTCATACCAAAAAATAGGCGTCCGCACCAGGGTTGCGAAGAGGCGGAAAATGTCCAGTAAATTTCTGGAAACTTTCCATGAGCACTTTTAGGAACTTAAATAGGATTTTATGGGAATTTACTGGAATAATTAAAACATTTGGGGGATAAATATATACATAAACAAAAAAAAAAATTCCCGTCATTAGCTGACATGCATGTAAACTAATACAGATTTTAATGGCAATTTAATTATCATATAATTTTGTTGGACAACAGCATACACACAGCACATGGACGTTTTAAACCTGGATTTGTCTAATATTTGTTATTTACGTGCAGGATTCAAGAAATGGTGCGTGTCATGTGATCGCACAGTGAATGTAGTGGGCGTGGCTTCAGTCGCCCTGCAGTAAGTGTGCATGTGATTGATGAATGTGCAGGTAGAAATTGTAATTGCTTTCAACCAATCTGGTTGTTTAATCCAAAATTTCTTTTTCAACTACATTCAAGTTCCCTGTTATTGGTTGACCTGCATTATTGTAAATTCCCAGTTTATTTCCATTAATTCACATAAATTCCTGGAATTTTGCATTCCGAATCCTGACTCAAATCGGACTTGCTTGGCCGAATGAGACAACAACAAAAAAAAAACTTCTCGTCTGGAGATATAAATATATAATGGCATGGTCAGGATTCTGACAGACCACATGAGTTATGAGCATCTGCGAGTTCATGTATGGATAAAAGGGCATGTATGCAGGCGTTCAGTAGATGGAAATAGACTTCATGACCACGTGTGTCTCAAAGGAAGCACGTCTTCACCATCATTGTGAAAATGGTTACGGTTTCTCTCAGCGTGCTTTGGAGCGTTTCTCGAATCGTCCTTAATATTTGCAAGTGCGTTTCTCAAAACAATGAGAACAAACAGCACAATACATTGGATTTCTTGCAAAAAAAAAAAACCTGTACGTTTTTCCAAATCCTTAGTTCATCTCTCAAAAGTAAGTATTTGCGTCGATGAACATCTCGTTGCCGTCAGAATAACGAATCCTTTGTTCATTGATTACAGACAAGATCGTCAAAATGGTCGGTCATGCTCTCAGTATGACGCACAGTTTCAGTGTTTCCTGATGTAAACCGGATTGCAACGATTGAAAGTCTGAATTTCTTCTGTACGTCGTCTATGAATTTCAGCAGCACACATATATTTATTCGATTGCATATTTGACTTATATTGATTGCAAGAGGATTCACACTTTTACTGTACTGTACTAGTGTTCGTTCATTTCCTGGTTGTTCCTCAACGTTCAGAAATTGTAATTCTGGGTTTTTCTTGGTCACCAATGGAAGGTTCACGAGATTTGACCTCTTTTAGAGAACTACTCGATCATTGGTTGATCTGATGCCGTTTACTCGCCTTTGTTAGTGACGCATTTACAAAAAAAAGGTATAAATTTAAGCCTGACAGATGATGACATCTGGTTTAACCATTTTGCATTCAATTACTTATACAATGAACTGATGCCAGTATAATATATTTTGATCAACATGAACAGAAACAATTGATAATGTAGGAAATCAATCAATTAAATAAATGTACAAAAGCGTTCGCCATTCGATCAAAGAGAAAAGTGAGGACATGACGTGGATGTTGAACAAGTCGTTTCGAGAATTTCATTTCTGATCTGAGAAACGCTCCAAAAGCAAATGAGAAATAAAAAAAACTGTAACACAGGGAGATGAGGGACATTTCAGGAAGAATGAAACCGTCTCACCCTATTCATTTTTCCTCGTTTTGTTTTACCTTCCCATGCTCAGGTATTGATAGTTGATATGGATAATTGCATCATCAATACAGTGTAAGGAAATATGAGACATTTCAGATCTGAGAAACAATCCAAAGCAACTGAAAAAGTTTTAGCCTACACGTGAAATACGTACAAATGGCTACTAAAGCTAATGTGCTCTCTATTTTTGGCAATAAAATATCACCGTAGGTTTGTTTAAATAAATATATAATGGGCACAATATAAAATGTGAGGGTTTTAGACATATGAAGCACTTTGCAGCTGTTCAATATATCACTATATATATATATATATATATATAGCAAAGGTAGATTAGTACTTGCATGTACTCCAATCCTTACATATTCTCTTGCCTAAAAGTGAGTATTTTCTTGTGGAATATATATAAATATATAAAACAATATATTTGAATGTTCTTGTGTGTGTGTGTGTGTGTGTGTGTGTGTGTGTGTGTGTGTGTGTGTGTGCGTGTATGAGCGTGTGCGTGTGTACTGACCGTATTCAGTCGTAAGGTGACATTCAGGTTGTTACTGCACATATTTCCACTTCATTGACGGTGACGACACGTTCGAAAAGAATATTTAGACATTGGCAGTATGTGTGATTATATTGTAAATCTTGTGCCACGACTGATTTCTAATTTCAGAAACGTAGCAAAATCCTTTTCGTGCCGTTCTTCACGTGTCACACGCATTTGAGTTTTTCGAACAAGTGACGTACGCATTTTACGAATAATGCCATGGAGTTTATTTCACATGAGATCTTTCTAATTACGATGTCGTAAATAGCTATCGAGCTGGTCTTTGCGGAGTAGATTTTTATTTTTATGCTCTAATCGGAGAGGAACATATAGACGTACTGTAACTTTTTTGCTGTCAGTGATCTTTTTTTTTTCTTCCTGCTAGAAAAAAAAAATTGCACAAGGATATAGAGTGATTGTACAGATCATTGTCAAAGTTGGTTTTAGATGCAATTTGTAACAATAAAAGTATCCCACCGTATTATGTTGCCTTTTATTAGATCATAAAAACACCCCATGTACCGTATGTAACTATAACGTGACTCAACAAGAGGATCAATGGCATCCTGGAAATCCTCGGATAAATGTAAAATGATTATATAAATTATTATATAAAATGATAATTATTAAAGTTTAAAGTGTCTTCTTGCCTCGTGTGCTTGCTTTTGACAGTGCTCTGGTTTGATGAATCAGAAATACAAGGTTGTAAAATCACATCATCCCACATCAAGACAAAGCAGCTTTCCACACAGAAGTGACTGGAAGTGAACCTCTGCGTTTTTATACCAAATACAAAACATTAAAACACAAAGGGACATAATGAAGACCTTTTCAACATCTGGAAGATTTTATGCCAGCTGTGGACACACGTGAACACTCTAAGAAAGGTGCTGAAGCCCAGGAGATGTTTAATGCAATAATACAAAGAGTCTACTACAATCCCAAACAGTTGCTAATGAGGATGGGTTCCCTTTTGAGTCTGGTTCCTTACTAGGCTTCTTCCTCATACCATCTCAGGGAGTTTTTCCTTGACCCCTTCACCACTCGCTCGCTCATTAGGGATAAACTAATAAACACTAACAAATAAATTCTCATTTTAACATCTATGTGAAGATGCTTTGGGACAATGTCAATTGTTAAAAGCTCTCTACAAGTAAAACTGAATTTGATTACATTAATCATTTTATCTCAAGTGTCCACCTGCAGGAGAATATGATCTGGAAACATCAAGACTCTGTAATTAAATGAAAGGTCATAGCTGCTGTAGTGTAAGAGACAACAGGAACTGTCTCGCTTCAGACGTCCCACAGCATTAACGGGTGGGGATAAGAAGAACTCGAATAACTGAATTTGCTGCTGTATTATTGGCTGAAGAATAAAAAAATAAAATTAAAAAAAGAACACCAATGGAATGTCTGACTATTATATATATTTTAAATAGTTATGGCCAATTGTGGTTCGTGATTAGTATTGAAAAAATGTTTTTTTTGTTGTGATTTTTTTTACATTTTGTCACAAATTTCATGCATCGGGCAACTTATTATAGTGGGGGGTTTGGGTCATGGGTATAAAGAACAACAACAAAAAAATCCTTAAAATATGTTTAAACAACCAAATAATAAATAATGCACAAATACATTCATAAATTAATACATTTTGGTCCAAATAATATTGCATAATTAAATGTAAATTAATGATCTATCTATCTATCTATCTATCTATCTATCTATCTATCTATCTATCTATGTTAATCAGGTAGTGGATCTTAACCTCATCAGGACTTATTAATCGAGTAAATAATTAATTAAATAATTAATTAAATTGTGTATTTAATAATGAATTTAATTTAATAATGAATTTGATCATTAAATAAACGATTCATTAAATAAATAATTACATTTATTTATTAATTAATTACAGCAGCCACACAAGTGGACACTTATTTAAGTGTTTAATTATTTAATTAATTAAATAGTTAATACATAAATTAAATAATTAATTTCATGATTAATTTAATCATCAAAATTGATTTATTAATTAATTACAGCGGCCACACAAGTTCTTGCTAATTCCTGTGGTCGCTCTTGCAGCCCATTTTTTTATTATTTATTTTTCCTCCCGCATGAACCAATCAAAAAATCGCTTATTTTTGTCTCTCAAATCGATTCACCAATCAGATTGCTCCATATTACAGCATCGTCGCAGGACTGAACACCGAAGCCCCTCCTACTGTAATATAGTAGGCAGGTAACCTGATCCGTTATTTATCTGCACTACGTAGTGAACCTACGTAGGGGTTTGTTGTGATTTGGGACTCGGCGTACGTACAGTAGCGTGAGACGTGAAAAGAGGAACTTGCGTAGATGCTTTGCTTCTTAGCGGTAAATAAGACGCATGTTACACCTTTAAACTAACATTTATCGTCTTTGTCTTGTTTTTATAAATATATTTGTTACTGGTATTTGAGATAAACTTACACTAGAGACGTGTTTTCTTTAGCATGCTAGCATGAACATTAGGAGAATAACTAGCTAGGGTTCAGCTGTGATGAATGACAGTGCAGTTATACCAGGGGGACACCGGTGTCCTGGACCAGTCTTCAATTATTCTTGTTATTTATTATAAAACAAGAGCAATTTATTGACATTAGTAATATAACAGTGTATATATATATATATATATATATATATATATATATATATATATATAT
>JAAIIK010000451.1:2141253-2154827 GCA_014706435.1 Silurus glanis | reverse complement strand
GTGAAAAATTTAAGGGGGTCTGAATACTTTCCGTACCCACTGTATGTGGTTCTTCTGCAAAAATTTTTCCAATGACTTGGAGGCATCACTTCAACTAGGAGATCCAAACCTGTTCCAGCATAGAGATGCACAAAGCCAGCTAGATTAAAATATGTTTTACATGGGTTGGACGTGTGTGGAAGATCTAATTCTATAGCACTCTGACCTCAACCCAACTGCACTCCAGGCCTCCTCACCTATCGCACCCTTGAGGATGAACGAATGTTCACAAATCTCCACAAAATCTAGTAGAACATCTTGCCAGAAGAATGGAGGTTAATGTAAGAGCAAATGGAGGCTAAATATGGAATGGGATTTTCAAAAAGCACATACAAACCTTATGCTCAGGTGTCCTCAAACTTTTATCTGTATATTGTAGGCTTATGCAGTAGTATTTAGGAATTTCAGTAACTTTGATACAGTAAAATGTTTGGCTGTGGATGACATGCAGGTTTCCTTCCCAGCATCGTTGGCGAGTACCACAATCTATATGAACTGCAGCGGCAAAGACTGGAGAGACAAGTAGTCGTACTGACTGAAGAGAAGGATTTATGGAGCAAGGTCACCTATAGCATCGCTCTCAAGGTCTGATCATTTTGAGTACATTCTAGACATCTGGTTAACTTCTGAAGCTTTTAAATTCATAAATGAATCATTGAATGATCGAAAGAAAGTATAGTATTGACTTTGCTCGGAATGATCTCTCACCTGGTCCTTACCCTGTATCGATGCTTGAGGGCATTTTCTAGATCAGGTGTGCCCAATACGTCTATAGCGATCAACCAGTAGATCGCAAAGGTAGTATGGGTAGACTGTGTGCGATAAAAAAAAAAGAAGGTGTTAGTCCATCATCTATCCTCCCTGTTCCATTTGCCACTTGATTGACGTCCAGTGCGGCCAGTCTGAGATCTCTTCAGACACACCAGGAATGATGTGCTCGAAACAAGAAAAAGAGGCAAGCATTGGAGGATTTGAGCATTTGAGTTAGACAAATAGTCAAGTTTATTTCTATTGCGCTTTTCACAACAGACATTGTCTCAAAGCAGCTTTACAGAACTTCAGAATTAAAGTGAACAATGTGTGTTTATCCCTGATGAGCAGCCGTGGGCACTGTGGCAAGGAAAAACTCCCTTAGATGTTATGAGGAAGAAACCTTGAGAGGACTCAAGACAAATAGTGGTCAGTATCTATCAAAAGTGGTCCAAGGAAGGCGCAAACCCAAACCCAAAATTCGACATTGCTGCGGATAAAAAGCCCCACTTCACCCTATCGAAAGCGTTTTTTTCCCACGTCTAAGGATACAGCTGCAATCCGAGTGAAGAGAGAAGTGAATTAGCCTTCTCACATGCTGACCTTCCCCTGATGAAGCCCACTTGGTCCTTGTGAATTATACTTTGTAGACCCTTTTCCAACAGTGAAGCCATAATATTTGCCCACACTTTACAGTCCACATTGATAAGGCTTACTGGTTTAAGACGTGTCAGTTAAATCCTTATCCTTTTTAGGTGTCAATGTTTTTAATGCTTCTATAAAAGTACTAGGCAAAGCATCAGTTTCAAGCGCCTCTGTATATGTCAACATACTTTTTATAGTATTCTGTAGGAAATCCATCTGTGTCTGTATTTTTGTTTTGTTTTTGTTTAAATTAGAACTTTGTTTTCAGGTTATCAAGTTAAACACTCTGCAGGTGGTCCGCAGACTTCACGTTAGTGAGCAGGCATGGATCAAAACTGCAGAGCATTTCACCAACTTCCTGTTAGCAAAGGTACAAACGGCGTTTTGCAACGATTACAGCCAATAACAGTATCTGGGTCTGACAGACTGCCATGTTATAACAAACACACCAGGATTCCGAGGACCTGAAACGCCTCGTGCACCTGACGGACCAGTGGAAAGAGCGACTGAGCGGTTTCATGAAGAACCTCAGAGAGACTGACAAAAAACAGCGTGAAGCGATCAGGTCCGTCCAGCAAGGCCTTGTCGGGTGGCACGAGTTCTGTGAGAGTAACATGAGGTAAAGAAGATCTACATTATTTTATTACTTGATTTCAATTTCATTTCATGTCAATTTCTAACTATTTTCTAGGAGCCCTGATGTCAAATTTGAAAAGACTCTGGAGGAGGAGTTGCTGAAAGACTTGAGCCAATGGTCAATGGTTAGAAATTTTTTCTAGAAACTTCTTCTACTTATTCTTTTAATTCTGTAATGTCATGGAATGAGTTTTTTTTTTTTTTTTCTTTCCATCTGTCCATAGGTGTTAACCATGCAGTGTGAGCGTTATGGCGGAGAAGACCTTCTGTCTGGTCAAGAAACTCTCCGCACGCTAGGGCAGCTGCAGGATTCGTGGGTGGAGGTGTGTACGCAGATGTTCAAGAGACATCCAGGATTGGATGGAGAGACTCCTAAGGGCGAGGAGAACATGAGAGAACTGAGCCGTGTTATCGCTGAGCTTCTCGTCCAGCTGGGTGTCCGTATCCACGGAGAGAGTGGTGAGAGGTTTCTTTGTTTGCAATTTATCACCATGTTCAGAAATTCAGGTATAAACCATATATTTAAAAGGGGTGTAACGGTACAGGTATTGATACCGAAGGAGAAAATCCTGACCATTTCGATGGAGCGAATGAATGAATGAATGAGGGAGAGAAGGAAGAAAGGAATTTTATTTATGAATAAAGAAATTGAATAAATAACAAATATCTGCATTTAAGAAACACACCAGATAGTTATTTATTTAAAGTATGCTGAAATTAGTAAACATTAAATGTAAAAAAAAAAAAAAAAAAAAAAACACTAACATCTGTATTACCCAAATTCAGTCTTACAAATGTAAACTATTTAACATTTTTCCATTTATTTCTTTTTATCTAATCAATTTAATTTGTGCCAATTAAATCAATCTAATCAATATAATAAAAAAGTTAATTGCGTAATTTGATTTATTTGAGTTGTAGATATTTTCCGTTTTATTTAAAACCAAGCAGGCATTTTATTTAAAACTGTATTAAAAAATAAATACAAATAAAGTGTTTGCAAATGTTGATAATAATAAACAATGTTAATAAAAAAAAAAAAAGAACAAGCAATTTTGTTTTTTTAATTTAATTTAATTTTAATATTATTTTGCATTTCCTCGTAACTGTGCCGACGTTAAACCGTGACTTAAAATCCAAGGTACGTACCGAACCGTGATTTTTGTGTACCGTTATTTAGAATAATATTAATACAATAATTGACTAATATAATATCTAGACTAATATAATCCTAATATTTAGACTGGTTTGTGGAAAGCATGGACCAGGAATAGAACTGCTCTAACCTGGTACAAGGAAAAAAGTCTGATTGCTTCTTGGAAATTGTAATGTTAAATTTTCAATGTTGAAATTTCACTTCCATTTAATAAAATATTTTCATGTACCCGTAATATTTATGATCATACTCTACTCCTGAATTGCTAATGAGATTACAATTTGTTTACAGAAAAACGTTGGATTTCGATTGGCTCCTTCGATCGGCTAATATTTGTCGATTCAGCTCTTTTCGTAGTTAGCGTTTAGGCTGCTCGTGAAATGTTGATAAACTCATCAGCCAATACAAATGAAATAGTTCTGTGATTTAGTCAACAAAGTGAGACTCATTTACTACCCAGGACCCTCTGTTTTCGCTGTTTCAGGAATTCATCAACAGATGATCAGTCTGGCTGGAGTAATTGACACCTGGGCTATGAGACTGAGGCCTCTTATTGGACGGCTTGAAAAACTGCATCTCTCCGATTGGTCAAACCTGGAGAAGGCGTTATGGAGCTGGATGAATCTGTGTGAGGAAGCCCTGGAAAACGTGGACAACACCCAGATGGAGAGCGAGAGGGTGAAGCGTATGCCGCACAGCAAGTAAGTCGTAACAGGTTTAAGATCAGTAACGCACATTAGAGATACTGATCGCCAATTTGGATCGTACTTGCTGATATTTGATTTATCAACCAGTATACATTTTTAAAAACTAACAAACACAACATAGTACAACATAGTAAAATAGTACTTCATTACAAAAAAAAATAAACAGTACTGAATCATGAAAATGTGCTAAAGAAAAGATATATCAATACGTTAATTAATAAATTCAAATATATAATTAATAAATTATAAATATAATATAGCGCTCTCCGTGCAGCACACAGTCTCACTTGTAAAATCCAGCAGCACGTGGTATCAGTGAGTCGCCTCTAGAGGCCGCTCTCGTAATTACAGCGGATTGGATTTTAGCTGAAAGCCGATAGTTCCAGCAATAAACTATTGGCAGAGGTGGCAAAAGTACACACATCCATCACTGAAGTAGAAGTACAGATACTCGTATTAAAAGACTCTGGTAAAAATTCTTTCATCACTGACTCCCTCTGTCTCATCCACGTTACCCCCAGACTTCTTACTGCCTTCTGTCTGCTCATCGTTTGCTTTGTAAACTAGTCTACGTCTGTGGTGTGTGAGAGACAGGAAATGATACACCAGCGGTAGCTTGAAAAAGCCGAGCAATGACAAGAAACAGATTGATGGGCGGAAAACGGCGCATAATGAGAAGAAAAAATATCATTAAATAGATGAAAACTAAAGTAACGAGTCTGGTTTGAAAATGTAAGAAGTAGAAAGTAGAGATATTTGTGTAAAAAAATGTAATGAGTGAAAGTAAAATAAATAGTGAAGTAAAAGTACTGATACCAGAAAAATCTACTTAAGTGCAGTAACGAAGTATTTGTACTTCATCTCTTTCTCTCTCTGATTATCAGTGTTGATTAATCAGACGACCTCTACAGCAAACTTTGAATCATTTCTCACTTGATGTCATTAATCCCTGAGGAATCTTTTTATTTTACATTTACGGCACCTAGCAGACGCGCTTATTTTTACAACTGATCAGCTATGGGGTTAAAGGCCTTGCTATGGGGCCCAGGAGTAGCAGCTTGGTGTGGCTGAGATTTGAACTCATGACCTTCGTTTACAAATTCCAATGCCTTAACCACTCATTTACCACCTCCAATCTGCCTCTTTGTCAGGATTGAACCCGATGATGTTCTGAACATGCTGAGGGAGTTCGTCTCCTCGCAAAACCACTTCGTCGACTACACAAACCTGACGCTTTGTGAGGAGGTATTGTACCTGCACCTCTTTTATACGTCTTTATGTATGCTCTGAGCCAGTAGAACATGCAGATGAGCTCATCTTTGATGACCAGGTCAGCTCTATGCACACACTGCGGACTCGCTGGATGGTGGATCTTCTGATACTGATAGTGCCAGATCAGCATGATGCCCAGGAGCTCTCTCGTCCACCAAGTCCGGAATTAAACGCCTTTAAGGATGTGTCTTTTCAGAGGTTGGAGGAAGATGCTAGGAATCTTGCACAGAAACTGAACTACTACTCTACATATATTAGAAGGTAATGACCACCCTCTCACTGTCTTTATATGATGGAACGAGTTGCGTTGAGAAAATGCTGGAAAAATAGCCAGCAGTTCAGAAGGAGCCGACGAACCCTCTGGATCAGCAGCTTGGAGAGTATTTACAGCTATAAAATGTATATTATCGCACTTTTTTCACTTTTTTTTATAGAATTTATATCAATAACACTTTTATAGGGAACAAGGTGTATGAAATAAAAAACAAACAAACATGTTATTTAACAAAAATAAAATTCACAACAGAATTCATAAATCTGTGCTGCTTCTCTATTAATAACAAAGCTGTTTGTCGTAACTACTTGTATTGTTTTTTGTTATTTTATACCCCAATCAGGCATAACATTGTAACATCATAACATTGTAACATCATAAGCATCATCATGGCACCTGTTAGTGGGTGAATATATTTATTAGGCAGCAAGTGAACATTTTGTCCTCAAAGTTGACGTGTTAGAAGTAGGAAAAATGGGCAAGTTTCAAAAAATGTGACGTCTAGACGTCTGGGTCAGAGCGTCTCCAAAACTGCAGCTCTTGTGGGATGTTCCTGGTCTGCAGCGGTCAGTATCTATCAAAAGTGCTCCAAGGAAGGAACAGTGGTGAACCAGCGACAGGGTCGTGGGCAGCCGAGGATCATTGATGCACGTGAGGAGCGAAGGCTGGTCCGTGTGGTCCGATCCAACAGACGAGCTCCTGTAGCTCAAACTGCTGAAGAAGTTCATGCTGTTGATGATCGATGGGTAAGCAAAAAAGATCGATTTCAGCAGCAAAAGGGGATCAACACAATACTAGACAGGTGGTCATAATGTTATGTCTGATCGGTGTATATAGTGTGTGTAATATATATATATATAATACATTCGTTTCTCAGTCTCTTTAGTAAAATACAACCAGAAAATACAGGAAATTCATATGGAGTTTTTAAAAAATAAATACAGAATCTTAAAACTTCGCTTTTGCAGGCTACAGTGGTAAGTATTGTGTATAGTGTGACCTTCTTACACTGGAGTAATAACAGCAGCCGGATCTCATGAGCCTAAATGAAATACAACCATAATTAATGTCAATGTTATCACCTGTATTTGTGCTACTACTTCATGTCACAGTGATTGCTTTGAAAAAGATCTATTACACCAGGTTTTGGGCAAAACATGCTTAAACATTGCATGCACATGTTGCATGTGTTTAATTGATTGAAAGCTTGCTGAGGCCAACTTTTAATCAGGTAATTACATTCATCCATTCAAAATGTCAAAGATCACAGAATTAAAGACAGACATAAAATCATACTTGTGTATCAGCAAAGACCACTTAACAACAAAGCTGCTGGTTCACTAAGATCACCGTATTCACCATAAATGACACGCAAACTCCTCATGGTTATTAGGAAATGTGTACAAAAGCCGTCTGACTCTGTATAAACCTGATCTAGAATGCTGAATAAACTGATCGTGAACGACCTGCATGAACTCAACTTCCAGCCAATCAGAATAGAGTATTCTGACAATATAATTATTAATATAAAAATCACAACCCTTCAGGATGTACTGTTCGAGTTTAAATCCAGACCCCATTCTGTGTTTGATTTTCACTCTACAGTTCTTGCCAGGTGATCGTAGAGGAGATGATTCAGAAGAATGTGACTCCAGATGACACAGAAAATGAAATATACCAGCTGAAGAAACTGCAGGTAAAACATGTCATCTCTGTTGAGGTCGAATTTAAAATATTGCATTTGTACTGGTGAAGAGATCATTTTACCGTAGGACCACTATCTGGGATGGATGGTAAGATTCACCAAATCACATCAGTGCATCAGCATAAAAGTTAATGATGTGTTGCATCGATTTAAAAAAAGTGTGCCTCGGTTTTCGAGTTGGCATTTGTATTGCGGTGCATCGTTTTTTAACTTGTAGACCGAGGAGTGTCCTGAGAGTCACATAGAATAGAGATTAACATGGCAGAGGTAGAGCTGTGTTTTCCTGGAGACACAACAGTTTTATTTCATCTTTTTGCACTACGCAGGTCTGTTTTGTGAAAGGGTCATGTGTTGGAAGTCAGAAGGCACTTAAGTAAATTGATGATTTGCTGTCTGTCTGAACCAAAGAAATCAAATCGGATCGCACTGTACCGTAATGGGGGGGGGGGGGGGTCGTATCATATCGCATCAGTAGCTTCTTCGTACGTATGTTTAATGTATCGTATTGTTGGCTATGCAGCGCATTGTGCAAACTGCATTGGCATCAGTTATGGAGATGTTTATTTCTACTATCTGATGGTATGACGTCATGGCAATCAGATCGATAGCACATTCTTGCGCTTGCATGTGTGTGACGTGTCAGAGGGAGTGCGCTGAGTGGGTGGACGTCTGTCAGATCCTGCTCTGTGATTTGAGGGGACGCCGGACGGAGCTGGAGCTAATCGAGGGAGCTGTGCCCAAGACCATCTCTGACCTCTCCTTATCTGCTGAGCTTGAACCCTCTCAGGTGAGAAGCTCGATGTAATCAGTATCAATTGTTTATTCCAGGAGCTGCCGAGAAAATATTGTTTTGAAATTTCGACCTTCGGTTATGCACTGGTCTCGTTTCAGAATTCCTAAAATCTAAAATAACTAATGGAAAGGGATTTTGAACAAACTCACGCTGGTTCCAAACAACACTTACACAGTATTCAGAGGATTTGATTCGAAACGACTCCTCGCAATTCAAAGCGTCTATTTTTTGTATTTCAGTTTGACGTACATGCCAAACCCGAGAAACCATCAGAAGCCAAGGAAGATGAGAAGGCAGCTGGGAGAACAGGAGGCAAACTTCGAAAAACGATTAATCAGGTCAGTGGCTTTTACTATTAAAAGACATTAATGAACGTTTTACAAGAACATCCTACTGAGATGGTGCACATAAAACTTTCTGTTCATTTCGTCGCATGGATTGCTTTCGCTCATTGAAATGAATATATTGTTATTACAAATGCAGGAGATGGAAGACGACGTCACGGACGATGAAAAGAGCGGCTCAGTCCTGAAGTTTATCGGCCATGATGGCCATATTATCGAACAGACCTTAGGAGAGGAAACTGAGGACATCACTGGGGTCAGTGTTTACGTGCTTCTCAAACTTTTCTGTAAAAACAATTAATTACAGTATGCATTTATACGTGTTTTTTTGCTGTGTAGACCAGTGATCTTGTGGTGCCCCCACGCTCTGAGAATGCACAGCAGGCTTTTAATGCACTGGCTACTGTGGGGTTTCTTCAGCAGGAGCTACTGTAAGTATAAGAACAATTATATAACTAGTTTCGGTCCACTCAGGGGTGGTAGTAGGGGTAACTCAGTGGTTAGTGGTTATGTTAGACTTCTGATCAGAAGGTCATAAGTCCAAATCACAGCACCACTAAGCTGCCACTGCTGGGCCCCTGAGCAAGGCCCCTTAACGCCGAACCTGCTCAGTTGTATAAATGAATCAGATATGTTGCTTAATAAAAGTTTTTCCGTATCATAGCTCAGATATAATCAGCTAATAATAATACCTCTGATATAATCTGCAGTCTGTGTGTGTTTTGTGTATAAGAGCTGTGGAGGCTCGTGCTATCAGCGCTGAGGAGAGGGCTCTAAAGGCAGAGGAAGCCCTCCAGGCAGCTTTAGAGAAGATCCATGATTTACAGAGACAACAACCTCAACCAAGAACCAGCCTAGAAACCAAAGGTGAGGTGAACATACGCATAAGAATACAGAGGAGAAAAAAAAGCTCTGGTTGTTTTGTGCATTTTCGTTCTAGTCCTATCAAAAGGTCCTATTGAGCTGTAAACTGGGCTGAAGATTTACATTAGTGGAACATACGAGGTGGTAAAGGTTTCGAGACTAATGGTGCTAACTGGTGCTATTCTGACCACGTGCGTAGCAAGTTAGAACAAAAGTAAAAATCTGCGTGAAACCCGAGACATTTGACATGACATACGTTTGAGGCGTTCCGAGTGGCACTTCAAGAGAGGAAGAACATCGCTGGAAGACGACGAGAGATCAGGAAGAGCTTCGACGATCTCGATCCCCAAAAATGTCGAAACCGTTCAGTAACTTGCGCACGATGATCGTCGGAGAAAAATCCACGATCTCACTTCCGCACCCACCCTACTCGCCAAATTTGGCTCCTCCGGACTTCGCCCACCCCCTCCGAAGATGAAGATCCGACTCAAAGGTCCAGTGCGAAGCGCAGAAGGTGCTCGACAAGCCTCGAATAGAAGACTTCCAGGACACGTTCCAGAGGAACGCTGGGAGCACTGCGAGTGTGTAAATGTACATAAATAAAGTACTTTTTTGTAAACAAAGCGAAACTTTTTGTTACCACGTCGTATAAGTACAACTGTACAGCACCCCAATCTCCCAGAGCTCTTCCACAACTACAGAAATGTGTACTAATATTTATTTCGTTTGATTTCTGCTCAATAATTTAACAAAAATCTCACAGCAATTTGCGTTTCCTTTTTAGCGAAGGAGGACGTTCCTGAACTGAACGAGGTGAACCAGTAGCCCACTCCCAGTCCCAAATCCACTAAAAGCACCAAGAAACGTTAAACAACAGAAAGCACACAACCCTCTGGGTTTATATATTGACAGGCAACATCCAAAAGTAAATGCGCTATACATATATATATGAAGCTTTTGGGTATATAATAAAATATTGTTTTCCACCAACATGATTTTTGCAATTTTGAATGATCATACAGTTTTGAGTGTTGAGTTTTAACTGTGTGATTGTAGATGCACTGCCTATTTCAAGTGATTATATCAATTACTGTATATGAATAAAGAGTTAAAAGCAATTACAATGGGCAGAATGTGGCTCAAAACGTGAATTTATTTAAAAGGTTTCCAATTTTTTTTCTAAGTACTATGTGGACAAACATTTGTGGACACCTGACTATAAGATTGGTATGTGCTTTTTCGAGCATCCAATTCCACATTTAGTCCCTATATATATATATATATATATAATCTCTATCAATGAACACCTTCAATAAACAATAAAATAATAGATTATTTTACCATTTTCCTATTAACGCATTACATCATTGGGGAGTCTTTAACTGTTTTCTCTGAGATGTCTCTTGCTGGCTGGTTTCGATTGGAGGAGCTGCTTGTATCTGGCAGCTGAAGTGGCTGGTTGAGGAGGTCTGATGGGATGCTGAGGAGCACAGCAGGTTGGTTCGAGTGCAGTGTGTGGAGAAGCTGGAGAAGGCGTAGCTGGACGGCCAGAGGAGAGTCTGACAGCGAGTCAACGGAGGCCTTTAAAGCCTCACACGCTGCCTTTTCACCCTCTGCTGCAATTACCTGATAACACAACACAACACACATTATAGGCTCGTTCACAAATATCCCACTGCTGCAACGACATCATTTTCACAGGAATCTTTTTTATTTGCTCATTTGATTAGAGCAATAAAAACTTAATCACCGCCTCAGAACCAAATCCCACTGGTAATCTCACACTCCAAAGTGAAGTAGAATTATTAATTTAAACGATTATAGATATAATTGAATCTTCTTACTTTAATTTTGGCCTGTCTCTTGGCTTCGGCCTCAACGGCAAAGTTTTGCTGAAGCTCAGCTGGTAGACAGAGGTCCTCTCTACAATTGGAAATAAGAGGCACATGTTTCTTACCCAGCAATTGACTAAAAAGTATTTATAGCATTGTTTAGGATTGTATGTTTATACAAATTATTGATGCAGGACTTTTATCTGACAACCTACATCTCAGCTCTCTCCACTTTAATTCCCCACTTGCAGGTGATGGAATCCAGTGCAACCTTGAGAGATTCAATGTAAAATATAATAAGACACTCAAAAAACACTCATAAATACACTATATGGAAAAATTTTCAGATACCTGACTTTCCCAGCCATACGTGGTTCTTCCCTAAACTACACATAACCTTTGAAGGTGCTATCATGAAATGTTTTCTTCACCTGAACCAGGAGACCCAAAACTGTTCCAGCATGACAATGTGCTCAAATCAAGCTCCATAAAGATTTGCTAGATTCATTCAGTAAAATGTGACTCCAGTAAAAGTCAAACTTTCACTTGAGTAAAAGTACAAATGTATTTGCCTTCAAATGTACTTAAGTATCCGAAGCACTATGATTTATTATAACTATAATGTTCCTGTTATAATTTTTATCACAAGATTCTTTACTTAATCATCTCAGTTTATGTGAAAAGACTCGAATGTGACTCTCAGCACACTGATCTATTAATAGAATGATAATGACTCAAACACTGATTGATTTCTATTACAATGATCATGAACCCAAAACCTTCTTTTCAACTACTTCAAACTACTACAAGTTAAATTCAAATAAATCCACGTGTGTTGTGGTGAGTTCGAGTCTGGAGTTTCTTCATCATTTATTCCTCTCTAAATGTTCTGTTTGCTGTTGAACTGACGCTGAACTGTATATTGGTGATCAGTAGATACAATCAATACAAGTTTAAACCAGAGCGAGCGCTCGACCCTGATTAGTGACTTGCTGCATGATTGACAGGTTTTTATCCTCATAAATAAAAAGGAACGACTGATTTCACAAAATGTTGAGTAAAAAAGTACAATATTTGACTTTGAAATGTAGCGAAGTTTACTTAAGTAAAGTACACATACGCGGAAACGCTACTAAAAGTACAGTAACGAATTACATTTACTGTCTACCACTGGTTGGGAGTCTGTGGAAGATCTTGACTGAGCTCACATCTATTGAACACCTTTAAGATGAATGTCATCTCACCTACATCGGTACGTGACTTTACTAACACCCTTGTGGCTGAATGACTCTCTATAAACACCCTCCAAAAGAACTAGTGGATCATCTTCCCTGAAGAGTGGAGGTTTTAATAACAGCAAATGAGGACCAAATGTGGACAGGAACGTTCAAAAGGCACATACCAATCTTAAAGTTAGGTGTCCACAAACTTTTGGAGGTATAGTGTAATTATATACTGTATGTTACTGAACATATACTATATAGTGTATAGCAGTAACTAATGAAATAAAACACTGATGGAACTCTGGCATTAGATTTAATCTTCTAAGAGAGCATTGGTAATGTAAACCTGGATCTGGTGGGCAACTTCACTCCTGTTCTGCAGTATGTTGGTGAAAGTGTGATGGGCCAGAACCTCCCTGACCGAGACCTGAACCAGAGCCTGCAGCACAGCGGGAACTCCTGCCAGGGACGAGCAGCACACAGACACGTTCTCAATGCGGTAGTAGCACACTGAACTCGCCTCTGTGCAAACCAAGTCTTTTGTCACCACCTGGAAGGACACGTGATCAAAATCGCCAATGAAGAACATATAATACCGTATTAAAATATTTCTAAATATGTTCAAAACAGCCTGAGGAGCTTTTAGCCTGCATGGATATAGTGGACATCTCGTAAATTTCCTCCCCATGTTTATACATGCAGTGCAATCAGAAAGCAATCATTTACTGTATATTGTTAATTCATTTATTGTTATTCCTTTAATTAATCTTAATTATACAGATTTTTTTTTAGCAGTCTGTGAAAAAGTTTTCGTATATTTAATAATAAAAAAAAATATATATGAAAATAATAATATATTGTGTAAATACCCCTACACAGATCCTAAATTCTTTTGCTAATAAAATTTCTTTCCTATATTCATATACACTATAACAGGTAGCACTAGTTCATAAATAAATATATATATATCATAACAATCTAAATGTCATGTGTAAAGAATGGAAAACTAAGAAAGAAAGAAAGAAAGAAAGAAAGAAAGAAAGAAAGAAAGAAAGAAAGAAAGAAAGAAAGAAAGAAAAAGAAAAAAAAAGAAAGAAAAAGAAAAAAAAAGAAAGAAAGATATAGAAACAAAAAAAGCACTAAAGAAAGAAAGAAAGAAAGAAAGAAAGAAAGAAAAAGAAAAAAAAAGAAAGAAATATATAGAAACAAAAAAAGCACAAAAGAAAAAAAGAAAGAAAGAAAGAAAGAAAGATATAGAAACAAAAGAAAAAAAAGGAAAAAAGCACAAAAGAAAGAAAGAAAGAAAGAAAGAAAGAAAGAAAGAAAGAAAGAAA
>JAAIIK010000451.1:2123709-2141243 GCA_014706435.1 Silurus glanis | reverse complement strand
GAAAGAAAGAAAGAAAGAAAGAAAGAAAGAAAGAAAGATATAGAAACGAAAGAACGAAAGAAAGAAACCACCTGCAACAGCACCCATGTGGCTGAATATAAGCACAAATCTTCACAAAATCTAGTGGAACATCTTTCCAGAAGTCTGGAGGTTATTATAACAGCAAATTAGGACTAAATGTGGAATGGGATGTTCAAAAGAAGCGCAAACCAATCTTGTAGTCAGGTGTCCACATACTTTAGGCCATACATATTAAGAGTTCAGTGTATTATGGTGCAATACAACTATTTATCCAAAATAAGCAGGTGGTATGAGCTTTGAGTATTTAATAAAAATAGAAATAAAAACAGGAAATAAAAGAACATTTCATATGACATTCTAAGACAATGGTATTCAAGTTAATTGTTATAGTTTTTAAAATATTTTTATTTCCCCTTATAATGATTCATAGACTGAGATGTCCATGCCAGAGCATTACATTAAGATTAATAAAAAATAATACAGGAAGAGTGTAGAGCAATGATAAGGTCAGAAAAGTTACCGAGTGAGATGGAACCTTCAGCATCTTTAATCTGATGTCCACTTTATGACAAACATCCAAAAGTGGGAGGTAAAAGAGCAGCCCTGTGGCAAGATATAAATAAATCAATAAATAAATAATAATAATTATTATTATATTTAAAATGATAATAATAATAATAATAATAAAAATAATAATAAAATTTCTCTTATCAAATAAATAAAGAAATAAAAAGCCAGTTTCCACAGTTATAAAATAAATTAAACGCATACAGAACAACACTGGTCCTTCAGGTCCAATTATAACCTTAAAAAAAGAATTAAAGCTATGCTATGCTACACTTTCCAAAATACCTGAAAGGTAAAAAAAAAGAGCTAGCATTCAGGCTCAGGTGTACCTGGTCCCCTGGGTTTTCTTTGTAGCAGGTGCCCAAGTCTAAAGACCACGGCACGCTCATGCTCTCGTACAATCTGTTAAAAATACTCACATTAATACAATTCGTTGATTTTAAATATCAGAAACATTAAGTACTTACCTTTACACAGAACCAAATGGACACGGGAAAGAAGAATATCACTGTGGCGAGAGCTGCGATGGTAAGAAGGAGCTCGAGAACCCCAAGGCTCCGTGGCTTCAAGGCTGTGTTGTGAATTAAAGTTGACGTTTGATTGCTGTTGTTCCCTGATTGTGTGTAAAAGTATCTTCTGTGTACGTGCACAACGTATGTGTAACTCACCCTCTTCGTTCCAGTCGCTCTCCAAAAGGCACAGCAACTCCTTGCTGTCTCTGATTGTGCTCTGTCTCACACTGTCTACGTTGATCACGGTGGACGACACTTCCTTGACGTCCTCGTTATCGTGCTCTTCGTCTGCTTTTTCTCTCTTATTCCTCTCTTTCCTTTTGTGTGGCTCGTAGAGTTTCACCGCCTTGTCCACTTTGTGTTTCCTGTCTCTGGGCTCTCTCTTGGCCTGCAAGGCTTTTGGAGGAGGTGGTGGAGGTATCTTTTCTGTCCTTCTCTCCATCTCAATCTCTTTCATCAGGAGCATCAGCCCCTTTGCTTGGTGAAACCAGGAGTTTCCTTTTGAGCTGTTGTGATTAGCGAAGAGCCTGCAAACGTTTTACATTGTGCTTTGTGGCTGACGCAGAGGGCAGGAGGAGGACTTCGGACAGATGGAGGAGGAGGAGGAGGAGGAAGACGACGGTCCAATCAAGCTGCCCATAAATAAAGCAGCAAAGGAGCATTAACATTCTAAATGAATAAACCTACTGTTCACAAACTCGTTCTTTCATACAAAATATTAAAAATAAACCTATTTGTCTCAAAAAAAGTATATACAGTATATTATTCTGTACAATAGATAATACAATAATGATGCACTTCACAGCTCTGAGGTTTGATCTCGAGTAAAAGTTATTTTCTGTTTTCTGTGCACAATTTCTCGTACTCTTCCATATTTCACTGTGGTTTCCACCCACCTTTTAAAACTATGATGGTAGAGGCATTGCCTTTACTCTAAATTGAATAAATGACCATGTCAATGTGTATGCCGTCAGATAGACTGGCATTCTCTCCACGTTGTATTTGTGCCTGACACCCGGTACTTTTCAGGAATGAGCTCGGCATCTACTACAATTCTGACTAGAATAATGCGCATGCCGCATTTCTGATTTGCCATAACACTTAATCCTGGATGAGAGTTGTAGTGGATGCATTTTATTGCTTGTTTAAGTAGGAGTGGTAGCTCAAGGAGTAAGTTGTTAAACTTTGGCTCAAAATGTTGTGAGTTCAAATCTCAGCACCACCAGGCTGCCACGGGTGGGTCCTTGAGCAAAGCCCGTAACCCCTAAACATCTCAGTGTAGAAATGAGATCATTGTAAGTCGAGCTGAATATGCCATAAAACGAATGTAACTGTAAATTCTACCTTTTTGTAGGAAATGGAAGCTGATAAACTTTAGATCGAAATATTGAGAAGTCAAATCCCAGCACCCCCGTGCCACTGCTGTTGGGCCCTTGAGCAAGGCACTCAATTGCTCAGTGTTAAAATGTGATAATTGTAAGTAAACCTGGATTTGCCTTAAGTGTAACCTCTACCTTCGTAAGAAGTGGTAGCTCAGTGGATAAAGTGTTGGATTTTGAGTTAACATCACATCCCAGCACCACCATGCTGCCAATGGTGGGTCTTTGAGCGAGGCCTGTAACCATCAACTGCTCTATAAATAAGATAATTGTAAGTTTATCTGGATATGCCATTAAACTAATGTAAGTGTAGTCAAGTCAAGTCAAGTGTATTTCTATTGCGCTTTACACAACAGACATTGTCTCAAAGCAGCTTTACAGAAATCAACAGTGAAGGTGAATGGTGTGCATTTATCCCTGATGAGCAGCCGTGGTGACTGTGGCAAGGAAAAACTCCCTTAGATGTTATGAGGAAGAAACCTTGAGAGGAACCAGACTCAAAAGGGAAACCCATCCTCATTTGAGTGACATCAAGAGTGTGATTATAGTCTTTAAACAATACAGAACACTGGAGAGTGAGAACTAACATGAGTACTGGAGTATAAGATTATAAGTAATGTTCTTTCTACAGTCTTATACAGTCATTGTGGTTATAAAACTAGCAGCTACTGAGCTCAACATTTGCGATAATCACAGATCCAACACCAGCTTCTCCATGCCAGAGCCTTTAAACACTCCAGGAGGTCCAATGGCCAAACTCCACACATGAAGTGGGATCCAATAGGTACTGGTACGTCTCTAGATGGTTCGGGATGTACTTCTTTAAAGGAACTTCTTTAAAGGAAGTGTAAAAGTTTGGAGGAAGTGGGAGTTCAGTGGAGAAGGTGTTAGGTCTTGTATCAAAATGTTGAGTTCGCATCCCAGCACCACCACCACCACGATGCAACTGACGGGCCCTTAAGCGAGGCCCCATCTAGCCGAATGTACGCAAAACCGAATGTAAATTATATATAAATCATAATAAAATATGGCAAAAAAATGCACTCTAACACTCTTATCTTCACATGGACATGAGGTGAAGTGTGTGATGGAGGAGATTGTGCCAATTCAACCAAATGAGAAGGAGCAGCTGATGGAGCACTTCTCTGTTATTCCAGTCTGAGAAAACATCCTCCTTGAGTTTTCAATTACAAAAGCAATTAGAAAGCCGTCCACCCACCCAAAGTAATTAAATATTATGAAGTGTGTGTGTGAAAAAGTGAAATATTCTGGAAGATGTTCCACAGTGCCATGTGGGTGATTTCCCCCGGCAGTGGCGTGACTCAAGCCGGCTGCTCGAGCAGGGATGTCGGTAGGTGGGTTTGGTGTGCATTCGAAGCATCGCTGCTGTTTATCCTCGGAGAAAATTAGGTGTTAGTGCTCGAGAAGTGGAAACCGAGATTCCGAGGACTTTAGGAAGCAAGTTTAAGAGGTAATTTAGTTTAAAAAAAAAAAGTTATTTCCCCCCCCCAAACTAATCGTCCAGATGATGAACATTTGCTAGCTCCCTATTTCCGGTTGTGTTCTTATATATGTAAGAAATTTGACTTTGCTTTTCTAGCCAGGCAATTTTACTTATTTTTTAATATATAGAGATAGATAAACTTTCTTTTTAGCACATGTGTGTAAGCTAGCAAGTTAATTAGACCCTTAAATTCACCCGGCTAGTTCCACATGCCTTAGGGAGGTGCTGGTTATACCAGGGGCCAGACTGACATTTGTGTTTAAATGGTACATTTTTGAAAGTATAACAATGTCAAAATAAAATGTAATGAATGTTACAAATAATTAATCATTTATAATTTTTCTTTGAGAAAGAATTCCCATTAAGCCCTATCTATCAGACACCCTTTCTGTCTCTAGTATCCAGACGATCCAGGATGGACCCTGAGCATCTCCTGAGCAATGTGAAGAGAGATGTTCGTGCTCTCCTTATCTCCTCCAAGCATGGCCTTTCTTCAGAGCAGCTCAGAAAGGACTACCAGAACATGCTGGGCCACCCCATACCCCTTAAGCTCCTCGGTTTTCGCTCGATGTTGGACATGCTCAGAGAAATGCCTGATACCGTGCGCTTGGACTACGCTCTCGACGGCACCATTGTGTTAAAAGGTAAGGTCCGTTTGTTAAGGTGTGGTAGACCGGTTCATTCGTGATGTTCGTTTGAATAAAAAAAACAAGACTTCGTTTTCATTCTTTGATTGCTTCTCCAGGAGTACTTTCGAATCTGCATCAGGACTGTCGTCCACTGGACCAAGGATGCGTAATTTAGAGATGCCTTTAGTAGTTGTTAGATTGGATCATGCCTGATCTACAATTAATTCTCGGAAAGGTTTAGGAGAAGTCTCCAATGCGATGCCCGTGGTGTCTTTTCTGACAATTATATATACACATACTCTGGACAAAACCTGATCTAAAACCTCCTTATTTGGTAATTAGACTTGTTAACCAGACAAGAACATCCATATACCTGGTACTAACGTCGTGAAGATCCTATCAACATTGCACAGACACCTTAAAACTAACAGTAGTGTTTATAGCAGTGGCAGATAAAGAACACAAATTGAGTTAATGTATTTGAGTTAAAGTAGAGATCCACTTGGTATTTCACTTGAGTAAAAGAACAAAAGTTTTTGCCTTCAAATGTACTTAAGTATCCGAAGCACTATGATTTATTATAACTATAATGTTCCTGTTATCATTTTTATCACAAGATTCTTTACTTTATCACCTCAGTTTATGTGAAAAGACTCGAATGTGACTCTCAGCACACTGATCTATTAATAGAATGATATTAATGACTCAAACACTGATTGATTTCTATTACAATGATCATGAACCCAAAACCTTTTCAACTACTTAAAAAAAAAAAAAAAAAAAGACGTAAATGAGGTCACGTGTGTTAAAGTCAGGAGTTTCTTCATCATTTATTCCTCTCTAAATGTTCTGCTTGCTGTTGAACTGATGCTGAACTCTATGTTGTGTAAGTAGATCAAAAACGAGTTTAAAACAGAGCGACCCTTATTGGTGACTGACCAGTTTTTATCCTCATCAATAAAAAAGGAACGACTGATTTCGCAAATTGTAGTTCGGTAAAAAAAAAAGTCAAATATTTGACTTTCAAATGTAGTAAAGTAAAAGTTTTCCTAAATGGAAACACTTTAGTAAAGTACAGATAAGCGGAAAAGCTACCACTTTTTTTTCCTTTTCTTTCAAGAAATCGGAGAAAAATCCATACACGATATATATACGATGGTCTGAGGGTTTATGCAGGGTGTTTGTGTTTTGTATAAACTTTTCTGGAACAGTATTATTTCACTTTCCCCATGTTTCTCAAGATGCAACCCTGAAGTATGTGTAGTTTCAGCTCGTTTGGAAAGGTGTGATGGTGTTTTCATCTCAATTCATCTTGCAGTCAGGAGATAAAATGACATCCTGCTCTTTAAATATGACATTTATAATTATAATATAATATATTCCCTTTATAAAAGTATTTTTGCTGGCTTGTTCTCCGCTTTTGTCTTTGTCTTTAGCAATTGGGAATGAGACCACGAAAGGCATTGAAGATCTCATTTCCAAGCAAAGGACCTGCAAACCCAAGCACAAGTTGAAAAGTGGCGGTTCCGGTTTGCTTCCATCACCTTCCCTCCATCACCAGGGCTCGTTCGTTCTCCCTCGTCGAGCCTACGCTCCTCCAGCTCTCTCTGCTCAGCTGCGCTCACAGCTCCGGCAGTTACTCATACATGGCCCCATAGGGCTTTCCCAGCTGGAGAGGTGCTATTCAATCCGCTTCGGCAGGCCTCTCTGTGTCACACACTACGGCTTCTACTCCATCGCTGAGATGCTCGCCGCTGCTTCGGACATGATCACGGTGACGCAGACTCGCATGGGCTCGCAGCTGATACTGAAGACCGAACACACACCCGTCAGACAGATGCACAATCGATCTCCTGCACTTCCTAAACAGGCTACAGGAAAATCCAGTCATCCAGTAATGAAAAAAATCACGTCTGGTCAGGAGATGTTTGTATTCCATTTTAGACGTACGCGGTTCAATGAAATAAATGCTTTTATGCGCTAATGAGTGATTACAAAATGTTCTTTCCGCAGAAGTACCTGGACAAACGGCAGTGCTCAGCAACAATCAGCCTAAAGCCCAGCAGAAAGCCAACAACACTGCAGCCATTAGAGTTCAGGAGATTGAACCCGTCCATCTTAAAAAGTCATATGAGAAGTCTGTTGCGAAGGTTTTACTCGATTTTTGATTCAATTTCTTAAATTCACAGTGTAAATCCACTGCTTTTTTTTTTTATTATTATTTATAATATATAGTGTGTATATAAATACATTTCATTTATTTATTTCTATATTTTCTCAAATAATACCTGTTTTACAGATACAGTACATCAAATGAATCTGCATCATTTCACCCTGTTCCTGACATTTTTAATACATCAGAACATCCCTAGACATTTCCTCACTAGTTGGTTCTTCTCTATTGCACCTTAACCGATAAAGCCGAAGGCTGTTATACACTGATCAGGCACACCTTTGTGACCACCTTTCGCTGCTAAGCAGTTCTGACCAGTCGAGCATCAACTCTTCCGCTGTTTGAGCTACAGGAGCTTGTCTGTTGGATCGGATCACACGCTCCTGATACTGACCAACAAGAGCTGCAGTTTTGGAGATGCTCTGACTCAGTCGTCTAGCCGTCTAGTCGTCACAATTTGTCAAACTCAAATCCTTCCATTTTTTTTTTTTTTTTCCTGCTTCTGACATCATCTTTGAGGACAAAATGTTCACCTAATAAATAAATCCACCCACTAACAGGTGCCATGATGAAGAGATCATCAGTGTTCTTCACTTCACCTCTTGTTATAAGGTCATAATTTATGCCTGGTCTGTGTATGCTCAATTCACTTCAGGTTTATTTATTCAGGTAGCACACTTTTAACAATAGACATTGTCCCGAAGCGTCAGAGAAAAATAGATTGTAACGTTGTATAAGACTGTATAAGTTTGTTCCTCATTCATTTATTCCTAATGAGCGACACGCAAAAGAAAAACCACTTGAGACGGTATGAGTGAGAAATCTTCAGAGGGCGCCTACCACTGGACACACCAATGGAACTACTGTATAATGAAAGGACATCCGGTGCCACCCACCGAAAGTCTGAGTATGGGTTCCCTTTTAAGTCTGGTTCAATTCAAGGTTTCTTCCTCGTGCCATCTGAGGGAGTTTTTCCCTTTCCACAGTCGCCATTGACTCAATACAAGGAATAAACACATACATTCCAAAAAAAAGATTTCATGGAACCCATCCTCATCTAGGTGGCACTGAATGTTCATTCGATATAGTATTCAGTTCATGGCACATAAAGCCAGGTATGCATTTGAACTTTTGGAAGATAGTTGTCGTTGGTTTAATCTGGACAAATGATCTCCATTCTTTTCATTACAAAAGCAGGGCCATGTATGCTTTATTGGACTTTCTGTTACAATTCCAAACCTTTGAACACCAATGACAATCCACCGCTTTATCATTGCCTTCCATTTGTCTTTGTCTTCTGCCAGTAAAGTTTCTTTTTTTCTGCTGATTTTTTTCCTTTAGACTGATTTTATGAATAGCAATAAACTCTTAGTGATGCTTTTCCATAAAATCAGTCACATTGAATACTCATTTTAATTATTTGGCCTTTTTGTTTGTGTGTGTGTGTGTGTGTGTGTGTGTCAGCTTGAGGAGGAGTTCAGGAAGAGGCTTGTTGAAAGCGGAGACGCGGGCACGGTTAGTCAGGAGCTGAAAGAGAAGCTTCGAAAGGTCGGTCTGGGGAAAAGCTTCTTAACCCGTGTAGTAGTTACTGTACCGCATATCATGTTCACTCGTATCTCCTTCAGGTCGTTGCTGAGCATGGTCAAGGCATGGCCATTCACAGACTTCCTGGCGAATACAAGGTAATTCATACTATGTTATAGGCTTTTTTTTTTTGGTTCAATAAACTAGTTTATGAAAGACATTGTAGAAGATATTCAGTGTACTGTGGAAAGTTTTAGCTCAGTGGTTAAGACCTTTAAACAGAAGGTTGTGAGTTCAAATACAGGCTAATTGTAAGTTGTGCTGGATAAGTTAATAGCATAAATGCAAATCTACTGTATGATTATCAAAAATAACGTCATGTATGTGAACGATCTAGAGTAGGACTGGATTGGAGGTAGGCTTAATTTTTTTTTTGCACTTTATACCTATTTATTTGAACAAAAAATCAAAAGGTATTCTATTTGAGATAGGGCTGGCCAATTTTTGGCCTTTATTTTTATAGTATCCCTCATTCCTATTTAGATGTCTCCATATCACTTGTTGGTTTCACTGAACACCGCGCCATGCGATCCGCTTGCGGCTCGTCTCTTGCTTCTGTTAACAACCACAATAAATATAGTTCCTGTTTGTCACATACCAATGTGTTATCTGTTTCTTCTAGAAAATGTACAGTGAGGACTTGCCCCTGGCCCAGTGTGGCTTCCTGAGTGTGACCGAGATGGTTGGAGCCCTCAGTGACACGTTCTCTGTGCAGCCAAGCACTGAAGAAGGAGCAAAGCACTTACTCATCATGGAACTCAAACCCAACGATCAACCAGGTGCTGCATTTACTGTATACGCCACCTGAGTGGGTTAGCCACATTCTACACCAACAAAATAGACCCTCGAGCAGAATCACAGGCATTTTGTAGGCAAAACTTTTATGGCTTTTTGTACATCCCATTTACTCTTTTAATAACCTTCACTCTTCTAGGAAGATGTTCCACTAGATTTTGGAGTGTGCTTGTGGAGAGTTGTGGAAATTCATTCAGCCACAAGTGTGTTAGTAAAGTCAGGTACTGATGTAGGTGAGGTGAGGAGGCCTGGGGGTGCAGTCAGCTTTCACATTCATTCCAAAGGTCTTCAATAGGGTTTGAGATCTACAGCAGGCCACTCAAGATCTTCCACTCCAACCCATGTAAAGCATATCTTTATGGAGTTCATGCAAAGGAGCATTTTCATGCTGGAACAAGTTTAGGTCTCCTAGTTGAAGTAATAGGAACATTTCATGCTATTGTATCAAAAGACATTCTATACAATTGTGTGGTGAAGACCCACATATTAAAAATACATGAAGATTATGGACCTTTAAAGAAGTAGATGCCGACCCTGCAAACATCCCGAACCATCTAGAGACGTACCAGCGCCATTTGTATCCCACTTCATGTAGAGTTTATGCATTGGTCCTCGTCAAATTTTTAAAGGCTCTGGCATGGAGAAGTTGGTGTTGGCTCTATGATGATCTCAAATCTTGAGCTATTTTATGAGTTGCTCAGTAGCTCCTGGTTCCACAACGTCAACTGATTGTATAAGACCATAGAAAGGACATTACTCATAATCACACACTCCAGTGCTCATGTTAGTTCTCACACTCCAGTGTTCTGTATTGTTTAAAGACAATAATCACACTCTTGATGTCACCCAAATGAGGATGAGGTTCCCTTTTTGAGTCTGGTTCCTCTCAAGGTTTCTACCTCATAACATCTAAGAGAGTTTTTCCTTGCCACAGTCGTCCCAGGCTTCATCATCAGGGATAAACACACATCGTTTACTTTAATTCTTATGTTCTGTAAAGCTGCTTTGAGACAATGTCCATTGTGAGAGAAAAAACTGACTGGAAAAGCCGGGTGTCCCAATGTAGTGTATGTCAGCAATAAAGATGTACATATCAACATTGTTTCACACCATAAGATTCAGTAATTCTGTATATACACTCACTGGCCACTTTAATAGGAACACTTTCCTCCCTCGTGCATGCGATTATCCAGTCCAGGTGCAGCTCAACATTCAGTTCTTGAATAGCAGAACTGGAATTTGAATTATAAATGAAGGAACATGAATAAGGAAGATCTTCACTACAAATTCTTGCAGCTTTCTCTCAAAACCCTTCCACTGAGGGACAATACTCAAGCTGCAGTGACGGGGACTGGGCGTGTCAAGATGATGGAGGAGCGTCCATGGATTCTTTAGAGTCCGACCCTGAGATGGAAATCACCACCAAGACCATCCATCAGGTGCATGTTTTGTTTAGGTCATGTTGATTTGCTACGTATACAAACAATAAAGCATTTGGTAAAGGTCTCATTTGCAAGTTGTAGAGATTTTTTTAAAGGCCATTACTATAAATATGAATAGTGATTATAAATCACTAGACTATGGGATGCAGAGTTTGTTAGGAATGTTTTTCTGTTTTCTGATTCAGAAAACGGTAGACGGCATTTTCCCAGTCACGGTTCCTCTGGATGCGCTGCAGTGCCAGAAGCTAAAACCTTCCAATCGCTGTAGAGAACGAGAGCTGGTGCCTGTCGTGGTGGAGAAGATCGAGTCCCCCAGTCTTTTTTATGTCCGTTTGGAAGACCAAGACTCCCGCACCCTGGAGCACATGATGTTTGAAATGAGGTTTTTGCTTATTTTGATACAAATGAATTCAACATTCAGCTGATCAGGAAAGTATCGAATATCGGTACGGTTGTTTCGTTTTGAGTTTACATCCCGACTGCTGGTTACACTATTTCGCCAAAAGTTTGCGGACACCTGGTCATAAGTCCGGTATGTGCTTTTCGAGCATCGCATTCCACATTTAGTCCCAGTTCGCTCTTATAATTCCCTCCACTCTTCTGGGAAGATGTTCCACTAGATTTTGAAATGGGTTTGTGGAGATTCATTCACACACAAGGGTGTTAATAAATCATGTACATCCTTCAGGAACGTATAAAGTGCCGAACCACAAGTTTGTTTTTATCTCTGCCTCTCACTTTGAGTGCAGTGTCACTGTTTTATTATTTTTAAGCTTGAAAACATACACAACAATGCCAGTGGTATAAAAATGAATCTAAAGTTAGCACAGTGTCACCGTGGCTACTCGCTCCGTACCGGAAATACGATTTGTATACGGTTTTGAGTGAGCGAATGACGGATTGGAAGGAATGAAGACATTTGTTAAAGTATGCTATAATAAGTAGAACATTTATTTAATTGTATTTAATTTGTGCCAATTTAATAAATTAATACAATTATTTTTTTAATTTAATAAACTTAATTTAATCGATACTATAAAAAAGTGAACTTGTCATTTGATTTATTCTATTCAATTTTTAATATATTTCATTTTAATGTATTTTTATTTTATGAAAAATATTTATAGCAAAATTATCTTAGATATATTTTTCGAAGCAAGCAGCCATTTTATTTACAATTGTTTTAAAAAATGTAAACAAACGGTTGATGTTCACAAATGTTAATAATAACAATAATAATAATAATAAACTGCGTAAATAAAAAACCACCAGCAATTTTATGTTTTGCGTTTCTCCCCCCAAACCGTACCGGAATCACACCGAGCCGAGTCGTAAAAAAACTGAGGTACGTCCCGAACCGTGATTTTTGTGCACGTTACACCAACAATCGCAACGTATCGTATCGTGATGCGTAGGTGGAATTGACATAAAAGGCTGTTATTAAACTATTAAATCATATTTAAGTGTTTCCCCATAACTGACCTTGATCTTATCGTGACTATTTTTTGAGATGTGATTTTTGAACAGAAAGCTGTTTCCTATCTGAGAGAGGATGTGTTTGTTTGTAGGAGTTGTTATTCCTGCCAAGAGGTGGCTGAGCGATACCGGCTCCCAGATGCGTACGTACGACCAGGGCAGGCGTGCTGCGTGGCTCCAGGAGACACTTGGTTCTACCGGGTGGTGATCCACCGGCTGCTCAACACCAGTGAGGTGGAAGTGTACTACGTTGACTTTGGAGATCTCACTGCTGTCAGCAGGAGCAGGCTGCAATTTCTGAAGTTAGCTCTTTATAATAATAGCGCAGTGTCTTTTCATTTTTACGACTATAGAAATTTTGTATATGAAAACTGGATATTATATTTGCCTGGATGAATTTTTTTACACGAGGTCATGCTATGCTGAGCTTCCAGTACAAGCTGTTCCATGCGTACTTGCTGGAGCGAAGCCAGTTAAGGTAATATAGCAGTGTCTCCATATTTCATTTGTAATGCCATTTTACAGTGTCATTACATCACTTTCCATGCTTCACCCTGTTTTGGTTTTATAACAGGGCATCTGGACTAAAGAAGCCACCAGCTCCTTCCAGAAGCTGTGCTATGGCCGCACCCTGGTGGCTGCCATTCACAGCTACCAGCATGACTTCCTGCTCACTTTCCTGTGTGACACTCAAACTGAGGAGGATCTCTACATCCATAGTGTACTTGAGGCAGAGGGTCATGCTGTAGCCTGCTCTGCTGTTAGCACACCGGTGAGAAATCTATCACACTCCGTGTATATTTTCAATATATTCCATTAACCAAGTGCTATATATATAAAATTTTAGTTTAATTTGGCGTGTTTCAAATGATTGCTTTTTGACATCGACAATCATTCCACAGTTTTTTAGTACATTTTTATAATTATGGCTGCAACTAATAATTATTTTAGCAATCGATTTTTCTTTAGTATTTCAATCGAATAATACAAACCCTTAAACTCTATGTACCAAATTTGCAGAGGTGGAAAGTAATGAATTACATTTACTGTAATTGAGTACCGTAATTGAGGAGCCGCTACTTTTTTCCCCACGCTTTGAACCCCACGGCTTAAACAACGAAGCGGCTAATTTATGGATTTTTCCTGGGTTTTTCCCGGTTTCACAAACTTCATGCCAAAAAACTGAGCCCCGTAATATTAGACCAATGAAATTGCCGAACGGGTTCAGGTGAACCAATGAAACTCTTTATATTAAATCAGATGCGCTCCCACTGAATCGGGCCGCACCACATCATAAATATGTATGATGTTCCTCTGACGTTTGACCTGCCGCTCACTCGGACTGTCTACAGGAAATGCGAATCATTCGCAAAACAACCGGACATGAAAAAACACACTTCACCTGTGTTCTGAGCTGCACGGCATCGGGAGAAAAGCTTCACCGATGGTGATTTTTAAACGCACGAAGATGCCAAAAGAAAAACTCTCGAGAGAAATTGTTGTGAAAGGAAGGAGGAAGACAGTGAACAACTTTCTTGGTAGGCTACTGTTTAGATACAAGCCGTGTAAAGTTAATTAGTTTCAGTGTAGACACCTGCGGCTTATAGACAGGTGCGGCGTATTTATGTTCAAAATAAAAATCTTTGTCAAATTCAGTGGGTGCTGCTTATATTTGGGTGCGCTTAATAGTCCGAAAATTACGGTAGTTTATAATTTTTTTTTTTTTGTAAAATGTCATTTTAAATGTACTTATATTTTGTTTGAAGTATTGTACTTAACGTTTCGAATCAAATGTTACCGAGTAAAAAAATAAATAAAAATTTATTTAAAAAATGACATTTAACAGGGGATTTGGTTTGTTTGTTTGTTTTTGCTGCGAAAGTGCACGACTCGTAGTCATGGACTATAGTGTTTTTTGTTTATTTTTTGTTTTTTGTACTTTAATTTGTAATGGTGTTCCTCATTTGAGATTTATAAAAGAAAAGTAACACATTTTACTCCGAGTAATTTTTATTGCTTCGTTTTACTTTTACTTGAGTATTCATGATTTGAGAATTTTTAGACCGGTAAGTTTGCTTGTGCTTAAGTCAAATTTCATTGAGTAGTATATTTTATTACTCTTTCCACCTCTGCAAATATGAATACAAAAAAACCTGTATTTAATAATAATTGAAATAAAGATGTAAATGTAGTAGTAATAATAATAATAATAATAATGTGGTTTCACCATTTACTGCTATTTATTAGCCATGTTTTCACAAACTGTACCAAAATAGAATCAAAGTTTTTGTTTTCTTTTAGGATTTGACACTTTGGCACACAACTTTGGCAATTAAAATATTTTTGTAATGAAAAAGTGAAGTAATGGTGGTAATACGTGTCACTGTGTTCTTAGTAGCATTATATAAGTAATCAGAACCTTTATGTCAACTTTGATTTTGCGTAATAAGTTGTTGCAGCTCTGTTTATAATGAATGAAATCAGTCAGGATTAGAGGTCAACTGATTTATCGGTTTCGAGGATCAATTGGCAACAATAGTTTATTGCTATACTGAGTCTATACTGAGTTTTTCCGGGTTGCGGCTGAAAACAACCGCTGTCATTATAGAGTACGAGAGCGGCCTCTAGAGGGGAATCACTGACGCCACATGCTTTTATTTTGATGCGAGACTGTACGCTGCATGGACAGCACTATATTATATTTAGTAATTATAATTTATTCCTTATACCATTGTATTTATATTTAACTAAGGACATTAAAAAAAAAACAGTAAAAATTTTTTATGGATTATGTTTGTTTGCTTTTATCCAGCATCCATTTTAAAAACTTTTGTTTGATTAATTGGTTATCTGCAAGTACAATCCAACCTAGATATCGGTTGACCTCTAGTCAGGATATTGCCATCTCCGTGCACTCTTCTCATTTGCATATTTTACCATTTGATTCAAAGCACTTCAATATTTTGCCTATCTGTAAAGGAGGATGATGATGAAAAATGTTTTTAATTGGTCCACATTATTTCTGTATGGCGTTGAGATGTTCCAGCAGTTCAACCCCGTGGCTCTTTACCTCGGCGAGGGGCAGCTGGAGGAAGTAAATGACGGATTTGCAGCAGTGGCATCTTCTCCTAATGTCACAAGTCTTACACAACACCTTCAGCCAGATGCCTCCACAATATGCAGTCAGGTACATTTGCTAGTTTATTGTAGCTAGCATTACTTAATGTATTGGACGTCCTCGGGAAAAGGAACACTGGGCGACGGGCCAGTTAGTTCCTGGCTCTTTGTAAATTACTCAGGCCCTCAGGACCAGCGGCATGCAGCCAGGTTCTTTCTGCTGAGAAGGTAAAGTGAGGAATTAGAGGGACGCATTATTGGACAGCAGTCCAATCTGTTTTTAGGACCCATATATCACCTGTCTCTCAAAGCACCCACTGCGCTTCATGAGTATCACTTATTCGAAACAGCGCATTTGTTGATGTTTAATTCGCTGCGATGTGATCAATACGGCATGTTTGTCGCTTGCTGATAATTTACACTACCTGTGAGCATGTTTATCTGCCAGGTTTTGACCGAGAATTCACCGCATAGCCAAGAAATGACTCTTTGGGATCTTCCTGCGCTGGAGTTCATTGACGTGGCTCAGGTCGGCATCGGTAAAAAAAAAAAAAAAAAACCTCCACAAATCTCGCACAATTGTCGTTTTCTGTCGAGCTCATGGTGCATTGTTATTGATCCAGGGGAAAAACTCTAAGCCGTTGGATCCATTGCTGAACAAAGAGCCAGCAAGCTTTGGTAACTGGGAGCAGGGATGGAGAAAGAAGGCTAATATAGATGATCAGAAGCCAGAGTTTCTTCAGAATGGACGAGAGGAGAGTGCAACAGTAAGCACAATCTTCATCTCTAGTACATTCTTCTGATTTCTTCTCAAGATGAGGGCATTCTGTGTTTAGATCAGTTCATTGCTTTTATAATAAGCAAATGTTCCACTAGATTTTGTGGAGATTCATTCAGCCACAAGGGTGTTTTGTAAAGTCAGGTACTGATGGAGGTGAGGTGAGGAGGCCTGGGGTGCATAAAAGTGACCCTTAAGTCAAGATGATGTAAGAGGGACAGGACAGAATTCATAATGAGGAAATATAAATAGAGCCTATACGGGACGCCTGAATTTTCCAGTCATATGCGGTTCTTCCCAAAACCTGTTACCACAATTCTGGCTGCGGAGCATAAAATTTTGACCTTGACTTGAAGTAAGAGACCCAAACCTGTGCAAGCTCTTAATGAACATATGGTTTACATGAGTTGGAGTGGAAGATCTCATGCTGTAGAGCTCTGATCTCAACCCTGCAGAACATCATGAATGTGAACGTTGACTGCACCCACAGGCCTCCACACCTTACATACATCAGTACCTGACTTTATAACACGCTTGCAGCTGAATTAACCTCCACAAGCACCCTTCAAACTCCTCCCAGAAGTGTGGAGTTTAATATAACAGGAAATAGGAAATAAAAGTGGAATGGGATTTTCAAAAAGCACATACCAATTTTCCAAAATTTTTATCCATATGATGAAGTGGAAGTTCAGTGGTTAAGGCTTTGGATTACTGGTCAGAAGATCGGGGGTTCAAGCCCCGGTATTGCCAAGCTGCCACTTATGGGGCCCTTACGCAAGGCCCTTGAAGTATCTTGTCTGACCCTGCATTCTAACCCCAACATAGAAAACATAGAACCCCATAGAAAGAATTTCACTGTGCTTTAAAGTACATGTGACAAATTAAAAAACACTTTTTTTCCTTTTTTGATATAGAATGGATATCTTTATTTCTACATAAAGAAGTTACTTTTTTTTTTCCTGGCATGTTTTTGCAGAGATTTGCTATTCATACTCATTATTTCTCTTCAGACTCAGACGTAGGGTTTTCCCCCTCCAAGTGTTTACCACTGTCTATTTTTTTTCAGCGACAGATTCATTTTTGCCGAGTGTAAATCAGCGCTCATCTCTCTGTCCCCTAAGACGCAGTCCCGGTTAACTGTTAATTAAAAAGGGGCAAAAGGCTTGTCTATCCCGGTCTTATGAAGCACTCAGCTCATAGCCAATTATGTGACCACTGACTGTAGTCACTCGGGTAATAGACCCATGCTGAAGCATTTCTGAATGCTGTTGCAGACTGCAGTTCCATCTATCAAACCGGAAAAGGATACACAGCCTGTTTTGGAGAGTGAGAAAACTCAAAAGCCGGCCGCGAACCAGCATGTGGTCCGTGATCAGACTCCGGGTCCGATCTCCAGCTGCATCGGACACACAGGTACGGAACAGAAACACTTCACGCTAACACTATTGCATTACATTGCTGGACTGTAAGCATTTTTAGGGTCAGCTAGATGTCTTCTGCTCAGAAACTGGTGTGTGTGTGTGTGTGTGTGTGTGTGTGTGTGTGTGTGTGTGTGTG